>JABUQX010104397.1:0-32038 GCA_015478945.1 Trachelipus rathkii | reverse complement strand
TAATCATCATGTCAATGACTATTCAAAGAATTGCCATAATAACTCCCATTATACTACCCGTCTACATAGACAAAAGAAAGAGTTTAAACATATCACATTTAAAAAGTCTTCAAAAAACCAATTATACCCCTTCCCCCAAAGACTCGACAATAATAAAGGATAATGTTAAAACAAGGCATTAAACAAGCAGATATGCCAAATCCACGAGTATCTAAGTTAGTCCAGTCCTCAACATATCTGGAGACCGATGGCTAGTGAAGCTTAACACCCAAATTAGTTAACAGAGCCCTAGATATGGGTTAATAGCTATACTTCTCCCCTCCACCTCGGAAAACAGAAGCTCGAGATATATTCGGCTAGACACTAAAGCCCATTTGTAAACCGACTCTGAACAGATACCTCCGCCCAACGCAGCAAGACTTAACCTTCACTTCTCGCTCTCGACAAGTGACCAAGAGAGTTATTAGGAAAGATTTAATAATACTCACATGAGAATCATTTACGTTTGGATTGCTCACTATATCCTCGTAAAGCTAAAACAAGAACAGAAAACATCGGAATGTTAAGATAAATAAAACGATTACCACACAGAGCTGCTGACTGCGCTAAAAACTAAACCGCTTATATAACACAAGTACATTTGCAGCTGGCTTAAACCAAAAGTAACCTCAACAAACAATCCTCTCAGAAGAAAAAATTCTTTAATGCTGCATAGATACACAACTAAACACGATACGATATTGATACAAAGTCGCCGCTGACAATTTGTAATAGACGACAAAATTAATTAAAATGTAACTAAATCTTTCTGTCAACGCACTAAATTGACGAACTAGTTACTTATACAGAATAACTCCAATATAGAAATACATATGGAACAATAATTAAATATAATGAAATAAGCTAGACTACTCAGTTACTTCGGTATGTAAAACAAACAAGATTTGTGTTTTATATCCATTTATAAATAATAATAATTTTCATATAATAAAATATTATAATAAATAAATTGAATTAACAAGAGTCTTGATTAGTAAAGAGAGGTTTTCCAGCCATGAGCCACTGTTTTAACCGCCTCTCGGAAACATACTGCCTCACTAAATATATGACCCCTAACGCGTCAGCCTTTTCACGTAATCCAATAAGAAGAAGATGTTGATATATTCCCATCTAAATATAATTAGCACTATAATATCAATAATAACATAACTTCCCAAGTAGTTTAACCCGTGAAATAAACTAACCTAAGTATATAGAATACATCTATGGTTTTGAAAGAATGTAGAATGTTCATCCAGTACTACCATATCTATATACTATATAATTAATATATAATATATATTATAGTGTATAGAATAATACATATATTTATTTATATGATAATTTATGACCTATTTACTTACTAGAATTATATATTAATTTTATTTATTATCATCTAGTGAAAGTAACGAAGTCTCTGATAGGTTTTTTTTCTGGGGTGGGTGACAAGGCCAGTTCATGTATGTGTTTGTAAATTTTGATTCAATAAAGTGAAGATAAAAGTGTGTTTGTGCTGTGTGTTGGATGGTGTGAATAAAAGCTATTTATCTCTTAAATGTATAATTTATTTCTTTTGAGAAGTTTGAGAGGAATAAAGGTGAGGTTTATACAGTAAAAGGAAAGAATATGTCTACACAACACACTGACAACATACTAAAATAAACATTTACAAACATTATATTGAATCACCAGTCTTTCGTTTTAATATAACCTTGTTTTCAGAGTCTGATATATAAACATCGGGCATAAACTCTTCTAGTATATTTTAGAGTATATCATACAATGCTATTTAGTCGGATTTGTTTGGAATAGTCCAAGCAGCTAGACTTTGAGGTGTAGAAGAATTCTGATCCTCATTCTCCAGAGACTAGCGGTAGATTTAGTAATTGGGGTTAGAATTGCAAGCAAACTTCCTTGATAATTTCTTTTGGTTGCATCTTAGGATTTACTGTTCTACTTGGATTTCCATAATTGATAGATTGAAGATAGAAATTTGGTGGTTTGTTAGTATACGGATATGATGTGTTTATTAAGGCTGAGTTTTCGTTTTGGTGTCAAGGTCGTACATAATTGTGTTAAGGGTATTTTCTGCCCGTGTAAGGTCTATGATGGCGCCTATAGGTTTACTATCTTTTATAGTTTCAGCAAACATATGTTAATTCTATATTAAACAAGGAGGTGTATTGGATTTTTAGATCTAAGGAGAGAGTTTAAGAGCAATATATAATTAGAGATTAAAATAATTAAGTTGAGTAATGGGGTATGATCCAAACCCCTACTCTTCTTATCGAATGATATACCTATTTTCTATTGTTAAGTGGTGCTCTATGACAACGGTCGAGCTGCACGGATTCAGGAAAACAGAACAAGTCGTGCTGTAATCCTAGGGCATAATGGGGAGGAATAGTCTCTTATATAATGTTGTCATGTATAACTTGTGTTGCTGTAACCCTGAGTTGTGTATTTTTCCTTCTTTATTAATAGGTGTATGGCTTATAAGTTCCCACAAACTAGCCTTAATTTTTAAGCCCTTTAAAAAGATGCCTTATGCCCCTCTTATCGAAATGTATATTCAATGTAAAATGTAGAATGCAGGGGAGCAGATTTTAAACAACCTCAACCGCAACGTTAGCTAAGTAAGTGATGTGCCCTCGTAGACCGCCCGGGAAATACCAAGTGTATTTAGAAAGGATTTGAAGCTCAAGGTTTCTGGCTAGATAAATCATATGAAAAAAGGTTAGGGGATGTATGGACTAGAAAATTGATGAGAGTGTCCTAGGAATAGAATAGTGTTGTGGATTGAGTTTCCATATTGAATTGTCATTCATATTAAAAGGATTAATGTTGTTTGAGATGATGTTGGGGGTTGGTTGCTGTGAGTACGCAAGCGAAAATATGCATCCTACATACCTTAAACCCCACTCAACCAGAAAGAAGTTGGTGAGGAAAAATGTAGTAATAATGTGTCAAGTAACTCTCAAAATATATAAATAATATGTTATAGGACCATGGGAGAAAGTGGGGAACCCTCAATGACTCAGTCCGTTAGAATTTTTAAGTGTTCTATAGAATGTTTATCAAACTGAAAATAGTTTGTTGTAAAAAGTGTATAAGATGAGATTGTTTGAGGGTAGAGAAAGGGAAGGTGAGAGTAATGTTATTGTCATTTATGATATTTTTTTAATATTTCTAAAAGATGTGAAGACTGGGATCAGATGATGAAAGTTAATAGCAACGTCATAAAACTAGACAAAAATATTGTGTTTAGTTAAGAGAATGTGTTTTGTTTATATTAAAGTCTATCTGTGATTTTATTAAGTGTGAGTGATTGATATAAAAACTGTGAGCCTAATAAATTGGTTTTAACTAGTTTGAAAAGCACATTGTGCTAAGTATAATACCTCCATTAGCTATTGGCTCGGTGTACATGTACCCTAGGAATGCAAAATAAAGTGTTTTTGCTATGAAGTTATGGTATTTCCGTAGAAGTGACCGACTATGCTCTCATATATATGCTAAGTCCGACTATCACCGTATACTGAGATGGGTTACGTAATAGGTAGATAGAAGATGTTATATAGTGTAATTGTGGAAGTGAATTGGATTCTTCTTCGTCCTCAGCTTTCGTATGCTAGGTGCGCCTCGTTCTGTCTTGCGGTTCCTAGTTTTCAATGCTTATTATTGGAACCCCCGAGTATATTTAGTTGCCATGGATTACCAAAACATATATTTACGACAGTATATAATTACCAATGCTTTGATAGCTCCCAATCTCAAGAAGCAGTATTTTACTGTATTATTAAATTCTGTGCAAGAAAGCTTGGATAATCCCGCGAAAACCATATACCGGATCATGGAAACCAATGTTCTTGCAGAACCATCCCTTCCTCATTATATTTCAGACAAATACTCAAAGAAAAAAAACAAAAGAATATACACGAGAAATAAAATTTAAGTTTAAATCCCCAATCTACTAGGCGTATAGCATCAATTCAAATTCACTTGTTTACTTCGTTTGTAAAAACCCCTTTTGTTTTTTGGGCTAAGTCGAAAGAATATTTAGAAATTGATCCAACAGGAGCACACACAGAGAAAGAGAAGTAGTCTATATTAAGACTCAATCCTTGAAACGAAATTTAACTTAATCTACGCGCAGAGCATTTGCATATTTTTTACGCACACTGGCGTAATGATATTTTTAATCTTGCATCCCACAATATAGAATTGACATTGATGAAATAATTTACTATTTTTGTTGTCTTTTGCCCTTCAAAAAATAGAGACCCTTGCCCGCTGCATACAGGACTTCGAAACCTGGTTAAAAATGGAAAAGAATCCTAACTGTAATACTGATCAAATTTCAAGATTCGATTTCACCACCGGTGCCGAAGCAGCGGATGCCCGATTTCCAGAAAAGTTTTATACCGCAATTGAAACCAAATTGGAAAACATATAGAAGCATTGTACGTGTCCAGGGCGGATAAAGCGTTAAGATAATATAGTCATTTAAATAGTACTAATTACATACAAAATGCAATACGATACTCCAAACAACACACCTACATACGGAACAAACTGACAAAAAAATTCTCCATATACTCCTTTATCCACATTTAACTCTTCCTTATCTACCATACTTAGAACCATCCTCAGTTACAAAACAACTTAAAGCATATTATGACAAACCACCTCAATTCTACGGAATACCAAAAACCACAATAAACAAAAAACACACCTTACGCCCTATGCATAGCCACACATCCAATATTAGATAACTTATAAACTAGCACTAATGGCTTTCAGAAACAGTTAAAACCCTTTTTAGGGAAACATTTCTACATCCCACTTAAAAAGTACAGATGACTTCATAAACAAAACCACATCTCTTATATCACAAAACACATTACTTTTGTTACTTATACGTTGTGGTTCACCTTTTCACCTGCTGTCCAGTCCCACATCTTTTAGAACTTCTTAACAAAATACATAAATGACATATAACATTACTCTCAACCTAACCCTCTCTCTACCCCCTCAAACAAGTCATCTTACTCACTTTACACACAACTATTTTCAGTTGATAAACCAATTCTATAAAAAAAACACGACTGAGTATATGTCCCCACTTTCTCCCATGCCGTAAAGTAACATATATAGGTATTTTACTTGAACTCATTTACTACATTTTTCCTCACCAACTTCTTCTGTTGCGTTGTTAAGGTATGTGATAATATTTTCACTGCCGACCTCACGCAACCAAACCCCACACTGTCTATCCTTAAATACTACGATTAACACCTTTATACTGACATACATCACTATGGAAGCCTCCAACCACAACACTATTCCTTTTCCTAGACACTCTCATAATCTCAGACCATTACCACTAAACCTTCTTCACTGTTTACAAGAAAACCCACTTCCAATGCCTGCCTAACAAAAACATTGGTATTCCGCTCCACACACACACAACACAAAAATAGGTACCCTTCCAGCCATTATAAATTCGTGCTTTTAAAATCTGCTCCCCTGCATTCCAACATACAGAAACTCAATTGATAACTAAAATATCCTATTAACATTATAAGCAACACCTATAAAAAAAGCAAGAAAAAAATACCACAAATTAAACCAACAAAAGACAACATACAACAAAAAAAACTATCTCCTTCCATATCTAACATAAACAACAACCACATAAAAACTTTTTACACAAGACTACATTACGACTCATCCACTTTAACAATATTTTAATTCAAGAAAGTCTTTAAACTCCCCAAATCAAGAATCCTAATTAACCCTCTTTTTATTATGAAAATTCCCTGTCCAACACTTGCTAATAGTAACTATTACGGCGAAAACCATAGGACTTTACACGCAGAAATACCAAACACAACTGACTTGACCACACACCACGAAAAACTCAGCCCGTAACACATTAGCGATTAACAACAAACCACCAAATACACTCTACAATATGACACATACAATTAGAAAATATTCCAAGATGAATCCAAAAAGAAAAATCACGAGCTTTTTGCCTTACATTAAATACAAAATCTCCCCAAAACAATCGCTGGCCTGGAGAGTGCAGGATTGATTCAAGTTCAAATGAGTTCATGAAACTATCACCATTCTACAAAAGTCTGCTTGCCGACCAACAACCGACTAATAGATGTCTCTACCATTCAAATGATAGAAGAGATTCTCCTGCGTCCCCTTGCTTATCAGACTTTAAAAAAGGTTATATTAACGAAGGCTTGTATATTTATCTGTTTTAATGTTTTTAGACAAAGTTAAAAGCTGTGTTTCTAAAAAAATCTGCTCTAAAATCCTTAAAGCAATCTCAGGTCTACTTTCTCAAAATATATAAAATATTATATATAACGTATATATATATATATACATATAATATAATAATATAGTACGATATACTTATATATATATATATAGTAATATATAGTATGTCCTATGATTCTAGTATATATATTATATACATGGCGGTAGGGGGGGGCAGGGGGGAACTTGCCCCACCTAAAGCTTGGTGCGGCGAAATAAAGAATTATGAACCTATATGTTGCCAGACGACGTTTTAAGGGCTTAATAGTAGTTAGTAGAAAAATTGAAAAAATACATCAACGAATAATAATGAAGTTAGTAACTACTAATTACTGCCCGTATTAATATATTTTTTCTAAAGTTTAATGTGTTTTCGTTTTAATTGGGTTAAAAGTCAACTAGTTTGTGCTTTTATACAGCTGGTTCCTTCTGACATCATTCTCTGCTAGAACTCAGTATGTCGATAGTATTTGGTGGCTGCCAAAGCTGTTTAATCAATCTCGGAAGGCTAACCGTTGAATATCAGCTGCAGACAAACACATTAAAAAACAATTTGCAGAAAATAAAAGAAATATGTAAGCAATTTTGAAGACCATAATTTTATTAAACTACTATATAATATATATATAATATATATATACTATATATATATTATATATTACTATATATACAATATAATATATATATAATTATATATATATATATATATATTATTATATATATATATAATCTATATAATATCACTCAACCTTGCCCCCCCCTAAAAAAATCCTGCTACGCCCATATATATATCTAATATATATAGTATATAATATATTAATTACTATTATATTAGGGTAAACCTGGATATATTCGTGACATCTGCGTTATTCGTTTAAGATTTTAATGCTCTTGACTGCACATAACCAATCTTGATTATATTGTTTTTAAATTTTGCTCAAAGTAATTTTCACTGAACGAAATAATTTGAGAATGTTTTAAATGATTTAACGTTAGGATCTCAGCTCTCAGTGAATATTCTTGCTTTGGAAAGGAAGGCCGCAGGCAATTTTCTGATCGCTGTAATCCCGTGTGCCATCAAATTGAAAGGTATTTTAATTAAAAACAAAAAGGAGTTAATGCTGCTTAAATATGAAATTATGTACAATTTTTAGACTGTTTAATTGACCATACGATGTTATATTACAAGGAAATTTTTTAGTAGTCAATTCATAAAAGTATTATGTCCTAACAGTAGTTGCATGCTAGTGGTATAAGAATCCTTATTACCAATACTTAGCGTGAAAAATTATCAATTTGTTTATCTTAATCCGAAAGCCTCTGATACCGCTTATTTTAAGGAACTAGTGCTGGCACCCTAATAAAATAGGATATAGCCCTAGAAGGAATTGAAATTTGTAGATTGCTATCATAGAGTAGGAAGCGTATAGAGGAAAATATCGGAGCCGGAACCCGAATCGAAAGTCCATAGAGAACACCCCCTGGAATATAAGGTCCCGACCTGAAATAGTAAGAAAAATGAATAGAAGAGAAGTGAGAAAGATAAGAAGAATTCCGAAGTCAAGTAGTGTAGTCGTTAGATCAAGAGAAGGTTAGCATGTCAGAGAGAGTCTAGAGGATCAGAGAATCGGATGTAACGGCACCAGCACCTGCAACCGCACAGCATCGCCAAGTCGCAACCGCACTCAGCACCGCACCAGCGCCTCACACACACCGCACCGCACCGCCACTCTAGGACTCACCGACACTCGCACCGCTCTGCCCACCTGCAACACAACTGTACACCGCACTCGCAACTACGCACGCACCTATCAACCTAATCAAGTTAACGGATGAGATTTTAGCAACATTAGTATCTCCCTGACAAAGACTTGACACCCCGTTTGAGGTGAATCGAAATGCATTCAGCACGATCTAGATCTGATGTTACGCTGAATGGCCATCGCATCCAACCCGATGAAAGTAGCTGAGGAAGGCTCTGAGGCCCCAAAATACACTTGATATTGACTTAAAAGTATAAAAAGGTCTAGCTACCATACACTCATTCTTTTAATACAATACCTCGGAAAACGAGTTACGTGCGTGCAAACCTTTCCAAATTCACAACACGATTAAATAGTCCGATTTATGTCATCCGAGAGATTTATTCAAAGTAGAACCTAGTCGATCGAAATGAACCTTATTGATCCCATATCACGAAAATAAACCTAACTATACCTTTAAATATAAGTTGTGAGTAACCACGGTGACGGATTTTTGTTGATCTTCAAAAATATTCAATTTTAAAAAGTTTTAATGACAACATGCGTAAGCTTAACACCAAGGATCCAGTCGGTAACTTAATACCTAATACTTTGAGAGTTATTACAAGAAAATATATTAAGTGTAATGTTCGCACTCTCACTAAATTAGTCAGACACAGTTTATCATCCCCTCGACGAATTCTGCACCAGGCTTTACCCCTAATATGTTACCGAGAGTTTAATAAAATTATTATTATAATTTTACTTTCCAAGATATTTTAAATTAGTAATTACTTAAATTTATCAGATAAAAAATATAATTAATATTATATAATATAATTTTTTATTATATATTAGTTTTGTTGTATATTAAATAATTTTACCCTAATAATATTCTATCTCCTCCGATCCAGTTACATCGGATACTTCAAAAATAAAGCGTCTTGATATTAATAAAGTTAGAGCTACTATTAAATATACTTCAAATAGTCGAGAAGAGTTCGATATTTTCAATAATTTCGATATTTTTTTTCTACATAAACTGCATCCCTATTCATGAGGAGCTAAAAACTAAGAGATTACATAAGGCCTATCTGCACTAATATTAGAACCCTTGATATAACCATAAAATCAAATTTAGTAACCATTGATATTAAGTAATATAGCTGAGGAAAGGCTATAGAAAAATATAAAATTAAACTCACCTTCATTTGAATATTCTTGTAATTAATTTTATATAGTAATAATTATCTTATTAAAATTGGTACGCTTGAAGATATTTCCAAGGTAGGGGAAGAAATGTCTCAGGAAATAAATGCATATATTACAATTATTTCTTACTCCTTTTACCCCAAAATGCCAAACCTTTTTTTAAGAAAAATTATATAAAAATATCATATAGCTAAAAAAAAATCCAATATTTAGAAAGTTAGATAGGAAAGACTAATAAATTAATAATATAATAATATAAATAATAATAATAATAATCAAATAATAATAATCCATAATTAGATTAATAGATAGATAACTTTGCAAATCAGTACATTTAAAATAGTTATCAACTGAAATAATAATAATAATTAATAAATAAATAATAAGAGTGTAGAAAGTTTTCCCTTTACTTACTCCTTCTCTGTAACCGTCGATTCTCAGCGTCCAAAGCTAAGATCCTTTCTGTGCAAGATAACGTAGACCCAGTTCCCACAAGATAATCCACCCGCACCCAATCACACCTAAACAACTAATGTTTACAAATAGATCTTCTGATGAGATGACTGGAAATTTATCACATCTCCATGATAGTAATGATAGAACCGTTCATGGCCGCAGCACTTCCTATTCCTAATGTGAAGAGCATCAAGAAGAAAAGAACCGAAAATAACTGTGGGACACTTTGGAATCGAGCAATAGCATCTGGATAGCTTATAAAAGCCAAAGAGGAGCCACCTCCTTTGATTACCAGATTTATATCGTCAACTTTCATGCTATGTAACTACCGATGACCGAAGACATCGTGCCAAAAAACATTTTGCATCCAGCTGTGAACCACGAGCGCATTGTAAGTATCGTACAGGAATCCACGAATATCAGCTTACTTCTCCATAAATCCAATATATAGATAGAGCCTTTATTGTTTCATATAAGTCTATCAGTATAAAGCTATCTCATAAGTCTAACCACCGATCATTATGGTATTATCAGTACACCCGCCTATCTATGCGCGAATACAAACTTAGACTAGAGAGAACCTTTGCATTCACGTGCCTTCCTCAGCATCCGCAATAACCCAACATTAACCTAAGGAATGATGATAGCAAATTGCGCAATTATATTTAATCTATCCCTTCCTCAATGACTCCCTACACCCCTTCCATTATGCTAATTCATTAGCATCCTCTATTATTATAAATAACCTTTTGAAACAACTTAATTTCCGCCTATTACCGGATGGATCGTGACCAATTATATCTTCCTACCCCATATGTACGTGGTAATCAAAATTACGTCATCCGTTTCACTGCTACCAGAATTAAGTGAGGCCCACCCCTCTTCAATGAATGATAAACTAAATATTCTCACCGATATTGCCCAGAAAGAGAGGAAGAAAGCATGTATAACATATGCATGATTCCTGGCTTTGTGATATGCCTGCTTTTGCCATATAAAGAACAAAATATCCAGGCCAGCTACGTAAGACAGAGTGTAAGTTTCCTAGTTCAGTAAGGGAAAAACCATCATCAATGACCATTTGGACTTTATGCAGGACTTCAGCTTCGCTGCAAACATTATGATACTGGTTAAGTGATGAGACAATATTTTATATTTATCATATATATATATATAATATTATAATAATTATTCATATCTTCAACCTGCAACAATCATTAAATCCATATCTAATAAACTATCACATTACCCTAAAAAGAACCGCTCTTAATTATATCTATACTTATTTACACAATATCTATCGCCTCCACCTTTTTTATCCTAGATAATTGACCCTCATAGTACTTAATCCGTTTACCTCAATTATTTATATATTACTTATCTAATGAGTTATACTATGTTGCTTACTTATTATATATATTATTACTATAGTTCAAATAAAATAGTCTATAAGTACTATTTTCTCTGTATTTACATACCGTCATATCTTCACCACAAAATAAAAATTCTGAGCTTTTCGTTGTACTGTATCCATATTCACTATCCTGTTTAAAGTTATAGACCTGAGTCGATGCAACTCGGCAATAAACATATGTGGACAGTTTGTTCCTAATCTAAAGCAAACGTATCTCTGAAAACGAGAATATTATAATAGAAGATAAGACTGCCAGTTTATAGACAATATAAATTATCTAGCCACCTGCCAAAGTCCGACACAGCTTTGTTCCGTACCATAGACCTCATTTTATTAGAAACTAAAAAAAAGAATGATAGAAAAAGAGAGAAACCATGACAAATGTTACGTGTCGAAAATCATCGATGTAAAAACCAATTCACTGGCATATGCAATTCATCCATATAAGCAATTATAACAATAAAGTTAAATGACAAAGATGCAGAGATTCATTGAGTAATTAACAAGTTACACACCTCACCCTTTGAGCGAAAGCATTCCACAACTTCTAACATTTCGCGTAGGAAAGCAAACTGTCCCGACGGCATGGTAATACCAAGCGGCCTGCCAACAAAAGAACAAAAAACACAAGCAGATAAGAAAAGGAAAATGCTATCTGCCCCGCTGCCTGATTACTATTTAGAGCCGTGGCAAAGGAAGAGCGCGCCAGCACGTAATTCCCAGTAGTCCAACGACATAGCACTCCATATCAACCAACGTAGAATTCGATACGCCCATATCCAGTGATCCGCCGAGCGCAAACCTACCAAAAATAATAAATAAATAATAATAAAATATGCAACTTGTTTTACTTATATCTATCTTAAATGTATCAACTTAACACGTGAAGAGGCAAGGTACTTAAACAAAAACACTTACCAGTTTTTTGTAACTCGATTCAAAAGCTATCAATTAAAACGAGAACACAAAGTTGTTGCAAGACAAGAAAGTGAATTTAAAAAAAGAAACTAAATTTTCCCTTTATTTGAAATAAAGAAATTTTTTTTACGATATGTGTTAAGAAAAATAACACGTCGAAAAAAAATAAATAAAAATTAAAATAAAATTAAACATAAAAACTAAAATCTAACTTGTTTCAACTTCATCCTTCACGTCTTGACTTTTTTCTTTCTTAATTGTTCGTTCGGAGTAACGGTAATTTACACCTTTCCCTAAAATAATTAAATACTTAAGTGAAAAATTGGGGAAAACAGAGATCTCTGCTATTCTAATGCAACGTTCGTCCCTTAGCTGCCAGCAAGACTTTGAATAGTATCAGAAATTGAGTGGTAAGTAAATATTACTAGACGATGTTGGTGAGGCTAAACAATATTTTAAAAACTTGTATTAATATTTTTAAATTTAGGAAATAAATAGAGAATAAGATAGGTATTTATGTAAATGTGTAATCTAAGTTATATGATAATTAATTTGAGTAGTAAGATAGTTAAATAAAATTCTTTCAATCATATTAACGGAAAACAAGATTTAAAGAAATCTAAAGGTAATTAGTATATAGTTATATTTTCCCTAAGAGTAAATTTCTTATTGTGCCTTTTATGTACCTCATACATAAGATATACACATATTTTAACTCACGTATTAGATATCTAATGATGTTTATCCTAGAAATATCTGAAATTTAAAAACAAACTGTGAGGTACCAATGAAGCATTCTTCGGGTTTTGGAAAAATAAGCATTTACAGAAAAAATGAATTTCAAATTTGAGTTCTTTCCCTTCAGATGAACATAAAATTTTATCTGAAGATTTATTTTTTTTAGTTTTGATATATATATATATATATATATATATATATTAGGAGATGTTACCGATAGTATCGGTATCGGGTATCGGTAAAAATTTTGGTATTGTGGAGGTATCGGTGATCGTATCGGTTAAATGGCCGATACTTAGCGATACTTCTTACTTTTTTGGGTGAAAAATTATGAGAAAAAGCATAATTCAATTAATAAATCTAGTTAAGATATAGATAGCAAGTACTACGTTATGTTTTTTTTTCCCTGCGATTACCACAGTTAACTTCAGATTTTAGCGATTTCTCCAACTTGGGCTTTAGCGTGAAATTTATCTATTTGGACAGCCATTATTATTAATTTATACATTATATTTTTACTTTTTAGTTGATCAATAGATTTTTTTTTCTTTTTTTTGTTTTTACGTATTTTGTGGGAGAGCGTGTGAGTGTGCGAGTGTTTTTAAACTTTCTGGATTATTCATATTTTAGATATTTGCTGTAAATAGGGTTTTACGTTTTAAAATTTCAGGTTTTAAATGTAGGTTTTAATTTTCCTTAATTTTTTCTCATTTCTCTTTTTAGTTTTTTGTCTATTGTTTGTTCTGTTTTTTTTGTTTTGTTTTTTGTGTGTGTGATTGGTGTGCGTGTATGATATGATTGCAGATTTGCAGACTTGTGGCTTTCTTTTGACTCTTACCCAACATCAATGGCTTGCACCTCTAACTCTGCATCCATGAAATATACACCTCTCTAACTTTAACCCCAATTTTATGCTCTTGTCTGAGAGACCCAGATGGATAAAGAATTCATCCTTCAAACTCGTTTATTATACCAACTATACTTGATTTCATAATTTCCGTTTGAAAGGTGAAGTATGTGCCTATGTAATTTAAACACTCTATAACACGTCTCGAGATCTCGAATCTCCTAACTTCATGCTCTGTTTCGCTTAAATATTTTTTCTTCCTTGAAATACCTTTTCTTATGCTTCTGCTATAGTTCTCCTAACAGAACAGTGATTTTCATGCCTTAGTTTTGATTACCCTACTATTTCTCACGGGACTGTTATTTCTTCATCCAAATACTGAGGTCTCTATTTAGGGGATTTTCAATTGTACACAACATTGAATTGTTGGTTTCCCTCTCATACTGATTTAGGGGGAGGAAGCCGAACCATTTCAGTATTCTCAACGATCTGGAGTAACTAATTAAAGAACCCATGCACACATTTCGGATATCGTCCCAAACTGATCTTAACACACTTTGGACCTATGTATTAACCACGTAGTCCTTATCTGCTCAATAAATACTACCTACCTTCTCTTCCTATCGGAAATCCTGACCACAACTTATTATATCCTCTTAAACTTTCTGAAATAACTATTTTACTCCCACACATCTCCATTCTTGCCCTATGCCGGTTTTTTCTGGCACTTTGATAGGCGATTGCGGGGCATTGCGTTGCTTCTACGCTAACTATAATTGGGGAGTGACTGCTTTGACTCTGAAGACGCCTTAGCCGAAAAGTGGGAACTGTAATTGTGAGCCCAGAGTAGCGTTCATTACCTTTTTGGACTAAATTCTTTTTTCTCCTCAAAAATGCCATGGTTCGATCGGCTTGTTCTCTGGCCATTTCATGCAAAGATGTCTTGTACGGAAAAATTCCCGTCCTCCTTTCACTCTTGCCAATTTTCATCAGCCTAGAAATCGTTGCAGGATGCTCTCGACGAGCAAAGAAACGGACTTTCATAAAGCGAAAGTGCGCTGACCTCCTGGTTCTCCTACTGAGCAAATCTCTTTGGCCTCTTGCCAAAAAAAGATCTCTTAACAACTTCTGTAAATATCTGCTTTTCCTCCTCTGATTCGCTCTGATGATCTGTTGTTAATACTCAACTGAAAAGGCCAATCAGCTCTTTGGCCTCCTATTTTCCACTTGTAACTACAGACCCTGAACGATTCTGGCACTTCTCCTCCTCCTCCTGTCTCCTCCTCATGGTTCCTATGCCTTACCTGTAATTTCATTTCATTTGATTGTTTGCATGGGCTCCTGAAATCTATGAACGTTTGGAAGGCGGGTGGCCCGCATGGCATTCCTCCTCGAAGTTTTGAGGAAGTGTGCTTCTATGCTGACCCCACCCCCGCCTCCTCTAGTTCGACTATATTCTCTATGCGCCTCAATATAGCCACTTCCCTCAGTGTTGGAAGCCGCATATGTCCAACCTATTTCAGCGACAAAAAGATTGCTGATCTGATACTTCTAAGGATCGCCATATAGCTCTAACTTGATATTCTTTCTAAGATCTTTGAACCCCTTCTCAACTCTCACTTCTTTAGATCATCTGGAATCTCATCCCTTCTTTCCGACGCCAGTGTGGCTTGCGGCGCTCGAGATCTTACTTGGCATATACTTTCCTATTTAACAGGATTTATGGTTTTCCGCCCTTAAGGAACTACGGGGGAAAAAAAAAAGGGAACTTGTGTTGTGGCGCTTGACATATCCAAAGGCATTTGACCGGGTATGGAACGCTCACTGCTCTCCAAGCTCCCTTCCTTTGGGTTTCCTTCTTCCTCTTTGCTACTTATGTCTAGCTTCTTTCTTTAATATATATATTATATATATACTGATATATAGTATATTATATATATATTATATATATATTATATATATATATATACAATGTCGGGTGTTGTTGAGCGGGCGACTTTCCATTTCTGTCAATAGTGTTTCCTCAGGGTTCTGTTTATCTCCTCACATTATTCCTGCGACTTTTCATCAATGGATCTACTCCACCTTTGCCACATCTAACTCTATTCACTCCCAATATGCGATGACTCGACCCTTCATTCTCAACTTCATTTCCAAATTCTTGCTCTAATAAATCAAGAAAGAACATGAGACTCATTTTAAATGAGTCACAGAAGATTTTACCCTTCACATCAGCGGATTCGAACACTGAACTCCGCGTTGCTGAGTTAACAGTAACCGTGCGCTCTTATCCCACTAAGCCATCCACGTCGCCCAAAAAAAAAGAACGCTGCGTCAAGCGTAGTTTTTTAAAGCACCGGTTTCTCATCCCATAATTGCTGAGTACTCAAAGCCACTAGGTTATTCTCGCTGATCTCGATAGAATTTCAGGGTTGGGCCGTCTCCACCAATCATGTGAAATTTAATTCTTTAAAAAGCAAGCTTCTACAAATCTCCCTCTCTAAAGACACCTAACTTTCCTATTCTCTTTTGACGTTCTCTCGTCTCTCCTGTCCAATATAAACATCCTTGACCTAACATAAACAAAAAAAATGTATTGAAACTTGAAATAATGATTGCTAGGCGCCTCAAAGAAACGGAGAGTTCTGTTTAGACTGCGGAGACTTTTTTCCTCTTCCAGTTACTCCAGCTTACAGGGGGTCTCATCCGCCCTTGTATGGAGTACTGCTCTCATATGCTAGGGGCTTCTGGTTTCACCCGGCTTTTGGATAGGGTCAAGTCAAAGCAAAAAAGACTTATAAACTGCCTGTACTTTCTATTCACTTGACCCTCGTAATTTGAGCGCGATGTTGGTGCTTTATCCCTTTTTCTATAGGCACTGTAGTGGCAAGTGCTAGAGGGAACTTTCCACTCGCGTACCACCACCTTACACGCCCTGTAGCACAAGGGTTCTGTGCCGCGAACATTGCAGTTTTGATATGTATATTAGTAACTCCAACTAGTTCACTGCTGTTGCTCTTTCTCCTGCCACCCCGTTCTGTGGAATTCTCTTCCATCATCTGGGTTTCCTAATTTAATGTCCCTCACTTTAAAGCCTGCTTCTGTGTCCTCATCGCGTAATTGCGTTAGATGATTTTAAGCGTGTCAAACATCCCTCCTTAAATAGGGTTCTGCCCGTTGAGCGTCGGGTGACAAACTGTAAAAATAAATAAAGTAGAAGTGGTACCATAAGGAATTCATTAAGCTAGCTTCATTAACCACCTAGAATGAATATAAATAGCATAACCGAGGAGGCTTTGCTCCTCTGACAAAAAAAAAAAAAAAAAAAAAAAAGATCACAGAAGTGGAAAGCCGCCTTATCTGCAACCCCTGCCAACATCACTGATAGTGACTATGGTGGCTTTCAGCAAATAAACCTACTGAAGATGAGATTTGGAATGTTAGACTTTTGATTAAGTTCTGGCCTAAATGGCATGACAATCTGACATCTCATTCACCTTCAAAGAAATCACACCAAGAACCTCCATCGTAAAAACTGAAGAGACAGTCATCAAGGAGCAAAGATAAATTCAAATTTGCAATCTGTAAAAGAGATGAGGGCTCACGAAAACATGGAGATGCTGCCTACCAGGAAAGAGAATCCTTTCATGCAGTGGCATAAAAATGGGTCAAGGTTTCCATTAATTTATCAGTATCTCACACACACACACATCTATAATACTGAGCTATCACACACGATAGACGCACATATCAGATATCTATGCGCTGAGCTCGGTACGACTTCTAGGAATGATATAACACACCCCAAAAAAGAACTAGCGCAGCTTGGAAACAGTGCTCTCTCCAAGGATTACTAAGTGCAAAGAACTGCTTTTTGCGCATCACAATTTGTGAATTCCTTGAATTTGTATTGAATATATCTATCTTTATCTTAAAGTGGTATATTATTATTATGTCATGTTTGACTAATAGCGTTTTTTTATTTTATCTTTTCAGTATCTGATTAATTGATGTCTCTTCTTTCATTATTTTCTTGTATTCTTTATATTGTAGCTAAGTTACAAATAAATCTTCTTTAAATTGTTAATTCGAATGTACGGATAAACATAAAAGATAGTAGCCTAAAACTTTGTTATACTTACTGAAAACATGACAAATGGAAATACATTTGATTGAATAACACAAATATAAAAAGTTCCATTATACTAACCCTGCACCTGTTATGTCCCTGAAAAAGATAGCAATGTAATTCTATAAAATAAATACTATCCTGCTAGCACAACAAAGATGTAAATATAAATGACCTAAGTATTGGTGTTCGGTACAATGAATGCATCATTGAGTTGCTTCTTCACGCAGATACACAAATGTTCTAATTTTATTCTGTGTATTTATTATATTGATTAAAGTATCGGATCTAGGTATCAGGTATCGGCACCAAAAAATAGAGTATCGGGTACTTTATCGGCCTCTTTTCTGGTATCGGTACGCATGCCCTATATATATAACGATATACTATATACTAGTATACTACTATATACTATACTAAGTACTATTACGTATTATATATATATATATATAATATACATATATTAATATATACTAATATATATACTATATTATATATATATATATATATATATATATATATATATATATATACTATACTATATATATATATATATATAGGTATATTATTATAATATATATATATACTTCATGAGTACCCACTCCTTCTCCTATGAGAAATGGATCACCTTGAGATATGTTCACCATCACAGCAGTGGCTTAGAACCCGAGATTCCATATATATAGTATATATATATATATATATGTATATATTATATATATAGATACTATCATATATATATAGTATATATAAATATATACTATTTATAATAGATATATATATATAATATATATATATACATATATATATAATATATATTATATATATATTATAATATTACTATATATATATATACTATATATTATATATATATATTATATATATATATATATATTAGTGATGGACGATTATCCGTCATCGTCATCGGCAAAAATCGGCATTTTTTTTTTTTCAAATTCGTCATCGTCATCGGCACAATTTCGATCCGATCAAATTCCGCCGATTAATTGAACAAATATTAAGAATTGTGTTATTAAAACTTCAATATTAATAATAATTAATAATAATAATAATCAATAATAATAATATAATAATAAATTATATATATATATATATATATATTATATATATATATATATATAATATAAACTATATATATACTATATATATATATATACTATATATAATATATATATAGTATATATATATATAGCCCATTTTGCTTATGCGTATGTATGACATCTCCAGTGCCTAATTGGACGCCGCTTATCACTGTTATGCGTCATATCCACACTCATCCTCCAGACAAAAAAAAAAAAAAAAAACATTTTTTAATTCATATTAACAAAAAACCATAAATGTTTTTAATAAATTCCACACCCCCTTCTAGACAACATCTTACAGACATCCCTATACCTTATATCCATACGTGGGGGAGTAGAATTGCCCCACATCGTATGTCCTTCGGGTCGTGGAAGTGACTAAGGACGGTCTAGTTGAGGTTTGCTGCCCTACTACACTTATCTTTTTGCAAGGAATTTGCTAATGGATGCCTCGAGAGTTTCGTATCGCAGTAAGCTCGCCTTTCTATCCTACGGCGAAAATGTGATGAATCGTATCTGTATATGAAATGTCAGAGAATTAAATGTTGAGAGAGAGAGTGATGGATGTATTTATAAAGGGCAAATTTGATTTGCCGCTGTGACTGAAACAAAGATTGAAAGGAAAAGGTAAAAATGAGTGGAGTGGTTGTGAAATTTGTGTTGTGTTGCTGATGGGAAAGAAGAGAGGGGATAGCAAGGGATTGCCGGAAATCCTGATGAGTGAGTTGTTGTAGAGAGCTATGGTGTAGATTTTGTGTGTGGAGTACTAGAAGTCTAAAGGTTAAATTTAAGTTAAAAGTCAAAGTTTTTGCATGGTTGCGACATATGATTCCATCTGAGGGTAATGTTGAAAAGAATACGATTTTCTGGATATCTGAATGATGCTTTGGATGGGGGAATAAGAGTTAAATTTCATTTGCCACATATCTGCCCATTCAAGATTTTTTTTTTTACATGTCACCACCACTCACACTGCCAGAGCCCTATTCAAGGAGGGGGTAGTACTCTCAAAAGTTCACCCTCTAGCGCCAAATTACGCAATGAGCACAGACGCAGGCTTTAAAGTAGGAGATTAAATTCAGTAGGAAATACAGAAGATGGAAGAAGAATTCCACAATACAGAGTTGGTGGGAAAGAAGAGCACCTCAGCAAACTAGCCTGGAGTAAACCAATGTCAACCACAATACTCGTGCGCAGAACAGCCTATTTGCTACGAAGGCGTCGTAAAGTGGTGGTACGCGAGTGATTAAGTTCCCTCGAGCACTGCCGTTGTAATACTATAGAAAGAGATAAAGCCACCAACATCGCCTCGCAAAAGAAGAGGGCAAGTGAACTGCGAAAGTACAGAAACAGTTTATAACCTTTTGCCGCTTGACTCGACCCTGTCCAAAAGCCGGGTGAAACCATGAGAGCCCCCCCCCCAGAGTATCGGAGAGCAGTACTTCCATAATACAATGCGGATGAGACCTTTGTATAGTGGAGCAACTGAGAAAAGAAGGAATCTCACAGTCTAAACAGAAACTTCCATTCTTTGAGCGCCCTCCTAGCAACCGTTGTTTCGATGTGAGGTTTCCCAAGACATTTTTTTGTCTATTTATTGTTAAGGCCAAGGATGTTTATATTGTCAAACAGGAGCACGACAGAACCGTACGAAAAGAACAGGAAAGTATTAGAAGGTATCTTTGCGAGAAGGAGATCTTGTAAAAGTTGAGGTTTTAAAGACTTGAATTTCACCAAGTTATTTCTATCCGATCAGCAAGAATGGAATCGGAAAATTGAAGACGAGGGAGAAGTCCAGAAGTAAAAGTGGAAGTAGAATTGATAGAGTAAAGAATGAAGGGTCGAGTCATCGGAAAATGAGAGTGACTAGAGTTAGAGGTGCAGGTGAGTAGATCATTAATGAAAAGTCAGAACAAAGTAGGAGATAAGACAGAACCCTGAGGAACACCACTATTGACAGAAAAGAGAGAAGAAGTCGCCCCATCAACAACAAGCGATATTGAGCATTTGAAAAAAAGCTAGATATAAGTAAGCAAAGAGAAGGAGGAAACCCAAAGGAGGAGAGTCTTAGAGACCAGTGACGAGTGCCATACCCCGGTCAAATGGCTTTGGATATTGTCAAGCGGCACCACCCAAGTCGCCCCGTAGTTCCTAAGAGCAAAACCCATAAATCGGTTAGATAGGAATGTAATCGCCAGTAGACTCGCTGCAACGAGAAGCCGTACTGCGCAGCGATCGAGCCGTGAGCTTTCCAACGCACCGCATTTGACTTCTCGATACGAGCCGCCCGGAGTTTATGAGAAGCGTTTCAAAGATTCTAGGTTTAGAATTTACAAGTAGAAGGCTACAGTGGCGCATAGTTAGAAGATCACGAGCGGCTTCCTTTTTTCGGAATAGGTTGCGACATAGTGAGATGCTCTCCATATCAACTGATGGAGAACAGTGCTAAGTATTGAGACATAGAAGGGAATATAGAGACTGCACTCGAATTTCGAGCGAAGGTAGCATTCCAAGAGCATTAGCCTTTTTCAGTTGCGAAGAATTTAGCAACACAATATTAGATCGAACTAAGAGGAGGAAAGGCAGATTTACAAAAGCTGCTAGAGATGTTTTTTTCGTCAGTAGGAAACCCAAGGAGGTTAGCGCACTTTTCCTTTGATGGAAAGCCAGCTTTTGCCTCGTCAAAGAGTTATCCCTTGCAAACGATTTTCTAGCTGAATGAAAATTAACGAGAGTGATATGCGGGAGAACGAGAATTTTTTCCACCACCCGATAGGCAGTTGTCTCTAGCCCGTGAATGGCCCCAGAAAACATAAGCACGCATTCCCAACCAAGTTTATGAGCGAAACGAAAAGAGGTTAATTTGAAGAAGAAGACCATGAATAGACTTAAAGAAAAATTTAGCTGAAGAAGGAATTGAACCTGGGCTCATTCCCATGCAACATTACAGCTTCCTCCTCTTCTTTTAACAATCCTTTTATAATCACATCATTATTCCTTATTGAGTAGCCAATTGCCTATATCTGCAAACTTGGACAACTCTTACATTTAAGTCATCCAAAGCATAAATTGTTTAATGCTGTTTTAAAAAAACTTCACAATGGTAAAGAAATAACGCATATAAAACGGAACCGAACAACATGCACAACCCTCATTATTCCTCAATTTACTAAAATACTTTTCATTTTCATGATTAACTATTATAAATTATAGTTATTATAATTTATTATTATTATTATTATTATATTATTATTATTAATTTATTAATAGAATATTCATTATTATTATATTTTATTTTATTTGTAGTATATATATATACGTATATATATATATACCTATAATATATATATATAATTATTATATAAGTATTATATATATATATATATAAAAGTAATTCATGATATTATTATTATTCTTATATTATTATACTATTTTATATATATAATAATATATACTCAATCACCTAGTAGCCCTTTCTCTTCTATTTATATTATTATATTTAATTCTGTAAGCATGAACAATGTATATAGTGAGTAATAAATGTATTGTGTTCGATTTTAATTTTCTTGAATTATTATTAATTATTATTAATAATCTAATTATTTAATTATTACTTATTATGTTAGTTATTATTTCCTTATTTATTTAATTCACTATTATTATTATTAATTATTATTGATTATTTAATTATTATTGAGACTTAAGGAATTAAAAATTTTAAAAATTTGGATCGCTAAAATAATTTCGAGCAAAATTGAAAGGATTGAACCCAACACTGGTCTCACTCATGATCTACTAAATTATTAATACTAATATCTCGCTCGAGAAATAACTTACTATCGTAATGTTATAATATAGTTTATTATAACATAATATTAATTAATTTATTACACTATATACTCTCTTTCGCTTAATATATCAAAGGCTATCAATTAGTCGTCTCTAAATGTGCCGCCCAATTACGCATCTCCTGTGGCGTATGACCAAGGCCATATATAGCTTAATCAAGTACCTCCAGTAGAGACCATGCCCTATGCTACTACTACAGTCAAAGCATACACTCGATAGTAGACACGTCTTCAACCTCATCACCGATACAAGTTATATTACAGGGGCCACTATTTAACCTTCAATTAACGAGATGACGACAACTGTCCTCATGAAACTTTAAGCGGGACGACACTGTAATTACTGCGAAGAGATCATAGACCGAGCAAGAAGAAAAGGTAATCATATATTTTTAAATAAGAAAGCTAGCTTTTAAGTGATGGGACGATTAGTCGTCATCGGCAAAATTTGGCTCGTCAACACAATCCGGTAACAATCTGTGTACATCTCAGGAGCCCAGGGTCCAAATATCGCTCCTCACTAGTCCGCACAACCCAATTCACGTCAGAAATATATATTATTATAAATCTATTAACACTTCTAAAGTCAATCTACTATATATTATATATATATGAAGGTCTATTCTAAGTGAAACAAATATACTATTTCATAGAATTTGATAAAGCTTATCTATAATGTAGAGCCATTATTGATGATAGTCGCGAGCATTAGCTCAAGTTAATAACGATCTTCATAATTTATATAGGATCAATAAATATTAAGATATCACTAGGGCTCTAGCTATATATATATAATACTAGTAAAATATATACTATATATTATAGCGTAATACGTAGAACTATTTTTATATGAGTATACTATATATATAATTATATTATTATCATAAGTATAAGTGAGAGTAAATGAAGAGATTGCACTTGATAAACCATTTCGTTGAAAATCAGTAAGTACAGACAATCATCAGATCCTTTACCTTTTAAACAATAATTGGAATAATCACGTCAACTTAATTGCGGCTTCTGCGACAAATGAATTCAGAGTTTTCACTAATTGCCCATTCGTTGTTTATTACATCAAAGTTACTCTCATCCCTGACAAAAGATTCATCAGTTAGAGTAGACAGGGAATGACAGTTGGACAGATTATTTTATGATGTTTTACAGAAAATTTTGCGACATAAAAAATTTTAATTTACTTTAATTTTTGCGTTCTGTTGGACTATTAAGTCTTTTGTTTATTAAATCAAAGTACGTGAAAATATTTATATTAAAAATAAGAAATAGCTTTTTATAAAACGCAATACAATAAAACTTTTCGTGTTGATAAAGGAAAAAAATTTCTTTTGCTTTAGTCTATTCAATAAAAAATAAAATATTAAAACCTTAATTTTAACTTTAAGAGGAGTTGTCAAATTTCAACAATCTTAAATTGTAATGTTAGACATCAAATTTTACATTTTTCACGGTTGTGCATATATTTCTTGGTGCTCACATATAGTTAATTGCCTATAATAAATACCCTCTGACTTTCCACTGGAAAATCTAGTACACTGAAATATTTCGAAGCTAGCTAACTCAAACAACTCAAAAGAAGAAAAGTTTTGTTTTGAATTTTTTCCACCATACAAATGGGTTATTTATTGGTAGTAGTTGTAAATTTAAATATTCTTGCCACTCTCTCACACAAATAAAATAATGGTTGTTCTTGTTTAATGTTCCTCTCCTTATAAATATAACCTTTGTGATTCTTATTTACACACTTTTCCCAAATGTTAATTCATCAAGTAAATTTGAGAAAGTCAAAGATTAACTTTCAGATTCTTGATCATCCCTAAAATTGGTTGAAGCCTGTTAAATCCTCTCTAGTCTCCAAAGTTTTTGCATCTTTAAAAATTTCTAATGTGCCTCTTCCATCATTTTGTCTCCCATATCTGTTCTCTGAAATTTCATTTTAGAATCTAGGAACCAGTTAAGATTTTAAATTTTATATTAAAACACCAAAATTAATTAAAGTAAATTTTTCTCAATTGAAGATTTAAGTTCTTTAATTATGTTATTAATTTTATTAAAGTTACCACTTTTCATTGCTTTTGGTAAAAATAATTCATATTTTCATTGTAGGGATGATCACATTCAGTTTGATACATGCAGTTCATTTATTTTTGACATTTTGAGAGTCATAGTTCTCATCATCAAAAAAATATAAAAATGTAACATAAACTAAAACATTTACTGCATATACCAATGCATTCAATTTTATAGAGTAATTAATGACTTCAAAGCTTTAAGGCTACCAATGAAGAACATTAAGATTAAAAATTTACATTAAAATTATAATTAATATTGTAAATTCAAATTTGTTTTCCAAGTATGTTGCAATTTTTTTCTCTGTTGATGATTTAAGTCCTTCAACTACTGTATAGTATAAATTCCACTGAGGTTACTCAGGTTACTACTTGTCACTACTTTTGATAAAATTAAATTTATAATTTAATATGAAATGTGGGGACAATCACTGAAGAAATTGCATCTCTCTTTCCTGGTTCCACATTAATATTCTTCAAATGATTTTATAAGTTGAATATTTTTTCCTGCAAGTGTCAGCTTGGAATCAAATCCCAGAAGAGGTCTTGCTTCATTCTAATGGTACTTACGCACTCCCTATAACCAAGAACTTAATGTATGAATGTTAGCATCTATAAGGTATACAAGAACTTTTTTTCATTTTTTATTATTTCTTTTTCCTGTAGATTAATCCTATTAGGTTCTAAAAGCTTAGGACACATCCTTTAAAATTAATATTTATTGGTACTTCTTTAAACATAGCTTATGGGGATGCCATCAACTGGTAAGCAGAACGTTCAAGTAATTTAAGTATTTATAGTATTTCTACTAGTAACAATATTCTTCACAGCTTGCTTACAAAACAATTATAAAATATTGTTATAAACATCATAAACATTATTCTGGTGCTGAATATAAAAAAAAGTAGATAATCAATACTAGGTTCAATCTAGTATAATCAGTCAATTTACTTAGCAACTACAATACTCATAGAATATAATATAATTAAAATATTATCACTAATATATATACTATTAATAATAAATTTATAGTCCTTAATATATATATACTACCTATATTATAATATTATATAAATATATATATGTATCCATATATATATATATTATAACTGCTATACCTAATTATTATATATATATACTGTAATATATATATTATTATATATTATATAATATATCAGTCAGTATACAGGATTTATATAGTCACCTAATACGTAATAATTATACTATCTATAATAGTATAATACTATATTATAGTATATTATACGTAGAATACATTAACATATTACGTAGTTTTGATAGTACTAAGTTATATATATTATATATTATCCATAATAATATTATATATAATTATAATATATATATATATGCAGTGGCGTTTCCTCATTGAATCGCAAAGCATGCAATGGAATGCGTACGTACGTACGTTAAGTAAAACAATAATTACATCATGTTTACTTTGGTAGATGAAAATAATATAGGCCTAATATTAAATATTATAAATATTTTTATAATAGTAAATTTTATATGCCTTTTAATGCAAGAACTTCAGAAAAAAATCCGCTTCTAAAAGAAAAAGCCCTTTTTCTATTAGTAAATATGGCCAAAAATGCCAATGCCAAATCGAGAATGGACAATTGTCCTTATCGAATGGCGAAAACCAATTTATTCAATAATAGGCCTTATCGACGACTAAATAGAAATACGGGCTAATTTACTTACTTTTTTTTTTATCATTCTGCTTGTGATTAAAACCTCACAGTGTATTTTTATCTGCTAAGAGTAGCAAGGAGAGAAAAAAAATTCTAACTGATTTATGATCTTAAATCATAAGTGCAATAAGGTTAAATTAGCGTGGCTTTTTGTCATTAACGCTCTTTATTCATCACATGCATTCAGTTTTTATATTCTTATATATATTAAAATATTATGATATATATTATATATATATATATATAGTATTATATAATATATAATTATATATATGATATATATTATATGATACCTAATATATATATATAGTAATCACTATATATATATTATATATATATATACGCTATATATATATATATATAATATATATATTATATAGTCACTATATATATATATATAGTATATATATAAAATTACTAAATCAGAGTGGAAATATTCATCACGACTCGTTGAAAGAGAAAAAGAAACTATATATATTCTTATCTTTTTAATTTTATTCTTTGATAATCCAAAACAATTTTGATGGAAATACAGAAAAAAACGCAAGAGGCTTGCTTGAAGCTATGAAGTTTCAGTTTAATTTGGTTAGAGACATTTTATATTACTGAATACCTTTTTAATCTTTTACAAACGAAATCTATGGATATTTTACATGGCTCGATTATTATCGAAGACGCTATAAAGAAGATTGAACAACTTCGAAACATGAAATTTGAGGAGACTTCTAATTAATATAAAGAGAAATGTGTTCACTTTTATTAAGGAAAAAAAGCGAGGTTATCACCTGAAAACGTTTAATACGCAGTTATATAATCAAACATTTGATAACATTATTTTAAAATATTTAGTGGTTGTTTATGTCTTTTAATAATTGGAATTTGTACAACTTTTGAATGGAAAAAAAATTAAATTCATACAATTTAGGTTTTCCCTCAAAAGGCTTTTCAATCCTTAAAAATAAATTTTCCCGTTCTTACTTTGACTTTCCACGTTTGCGATCTGAATTGTGTATTGCATCTCAAACAAAATTTTTTGCTAAAGACTAATGTTAAGAATCCTTAATAGTTATGTTATTAGAGAAATAGAATTTCAGAATGCCTTAAGGAACTCTATACTTGTAGACTGATATTTTAACTCTAACTACTATCAATATCAAGTGCGAGTGTTAAACGCTCATTTTCAGCTCTCAAGAGAACTAAAACATATTTGAGGAACTCTCAATGAAAGTAAGAATGTCCAATCTTTCCCTAATATCGATAGAAAAAAAAAAAAATGGCTAATTTACCGTCGGAAATTAAAGACAATTTTTATATTTAATAATAGAAGAAATTTGCAAAATGACCAGGAGAATAGATTTCATTTTCAAGAAAACCTTCCGTAATATTTAAAGTAAGTTTAATATGTATTTATATACGGTTATATATATATATATATATATATATTATTATAATATTAATAATATATAATATATATATAATATATTAGTTATATTATATATATATAACACTTATATATTATATTATACTATTATATCTAAATATATATATATATATATATAGTAGTATTATCACTTTATATATTTATTATAGTCATAACATTTATATTTATATTAGTTATTAGGAAATATATGAGTTTTTAAAGGATAAAACATTTTCTCTTTAGCTTTTTTAGCGTTTCCAACATTGCATGTGCGTCCAAAACATTTAAAGAGCAAGAATCGCCACGCTAGATATATATATATATATATATATATAAGTATATAATATAATTATAAATATATGCTATATATATATATATATCACTTACTCTTATATAAATATATAGTAATATATATATAAAATAAACGTATATAATATATATATATATACTATATATATATATATATTATATATTATATATATATATATATACCGGCTATTCATAGCCCACTATATATAATATATATATATATATACTTATCATTAAGTATAGTTTACTGAAAAATCACTAAAAAACTAATCTATATTATAGTATATATATATTATATATAATATATAGAATATACTAATATTATATATATATATAAGGTACTTTTGTAAAATAAGCAACGTCTTTGGTGCTTAAAAAAAATTAAAATATTCTTTTTTTAATTATCTTTGTTTTATTAGAAAACGACATACCCTAAATAATTTTTCAACAATAGATAAGCAATTATTAAGGACAATTAAAAAAATAGTGCTACAAAAAATACTAATGTTTTTCTGTATATTAATAGCCACATCTACCAATTTGTTTTATTGAGTACTATCCCTTTTCATAATATACTATTATATATATATGATACGTATCATATATACTAATAAGTATGACTAACTCCTATAGCTTCTAATATCCAGAGTGCTCCTACTTCATATACGTATATATATAACTCTAATTAGATATATTATATATTTATATTATATCATATATATAACTCGTGAATAAAAAATTAACATAATTTGTACTCATATATATGTAGTAATATACCAGGTATATATATTTATATTATATATGAGTGAACACCCTATCTATAGAATATATATATTTTCATAAAGTATATACTAAAATATAATACAATATAATATTATATATATAGTATTTATATAATATATATAATTATACTATATATATATATGGATAGTCATGCTATACTATAGTATATTATATATATATTAATATATATATATATATATATATATACATATACTATATATACTATATACTAATATATATATATATATATTAAAACTTTTTTGTTAAAATATTGTTTTTTTCTTTTCTGCTTTCTCCTTCTTCTTTCTATTAGCCAAGGCTACAATTTGTTTAGTTATATATTATATATAATATCATATATATAATATATATATATATATATATAATATATATATATATATATAAATATTCATATAATATATTATATACATACTAATGTTTTTCTGTATATAAAGCCAATCTACAAAATTTTTTATTGATAGATCCCTTAATTATATATAATTATATATAGTAGTATTTGTCTTATGAGTGAATATTATTATGAATGAAAATTACTTAATATTAAGTATATAATATATATAATAAAAATACTTATATATATAGTATATATTATATGATGAACAAAAAAAAATTGTTTTAGTCACATACTCTTTACTATTTCTATCATTATATATATATTATATACTATATAATATATATAGTATATTATATATCACTATATATATGATATATAATATATACGGTATATATTATAGAGAAAATTTATATACTTTCTCACCCCTGACCACCATCTCTTCAGAATTGGCCACCACTTCCAATAGATCGCTTAGTTGTAAACTTCCAGGGTGTCTCTGCGGGATGGACCTAGTAGAAAAATAGTCTAGAACGAATAATACACTTTTCCAGGGCCTGGTTGCACTTTGTGCAGATATTTGAGTAGTTCTTGGTTGAGTGATAATCTATTTTTCCCATGTTGTAAGTTTGATGGTGACCAACTAGGGACCGACCGGGCGGGATTTTGCCGTGGCCGGAAGCGGGGGTACTCTTCTAATTTAGCGGCGTCCGGGGTTTAGCTAAACATTTAGAAATGCGAAGTCAAAAAACACTGAAAATATGTCTTAAACTCTTAGCGGATCTCTGAAATATTAAAGTATTCAATTTCAACTTAATTAATAATTTAATTATAAAAAAGGAATACATTTAATTAATTAATATTAAAAATACTTTTTGAAAGAAATTTTTAGAAACTAATGATCTTTATACTAGAAGAATTGAAGTTATGTAATAATACGTGCGATACCTTACATATATAGTTATCATACTACCATTATACTTACACGTCAGTCTACTACGTATAGTACACATAGATACTATATTAATATATCATATGTAGATATATATACTATATAATAATATACTATATATATATATCATATATATAACTTAAGCGTATAGTATCATATTCTATATGGAACTGAATCATAGACGTAAATTATAACCCGTTGCTACCCGCTATTAGTCTATACTATATATCGTAATATAGTTCATAATACTAGGTACTATTATATATACGATCGCGCCGATATTATATATTAAATATAATTAAAATTTAATATAATCATTTTATTACTATAATTATATATAATTATATTTATATACTATATATTATACTATATTATATATGTCATAGATACTACTACATATAAATATATATAAAATTTGCTTGAACCCACGAAGTAGTAAATATACCCCTACATTTATTTAATAAAAGAGTGAAAGGCTGTACAAATTGTAGCTGATCTTGCCCACTTCTAGCTTTGCCTAAAAGGTTTTCACAAGGCCTAATCACCCTTACTCCCTATTCATTCCAATAAATTGCCACTTATAAAACTTTCTTCCTGTTTCTCTCAATTATAACCATTAATCGGCCCAAAATTTCACCTTCCCATCTCTTCAATACATAGAAGATTTCATACAAGCGTATTCACTACACTTAATCCTTCGCACACACCAATTCTTGGCTTTACGTCACCTACCCTTCACTTCTCGTACCTGTCCTTTACTCTTAACTTTTACTAAAAACTATATTCAAGAACAGTAACTATCCACTTTAAAATTATCTTTCTCCTTCGTGTGAAGCAAACTTATTCTCTCTCACACTTGATCACAGTTCTTTCTTTACTTTTATCAATTTTTTTACAAACAAACTTAGTGGCCTCTCAACGGTGTTCTCTCTTATGCCGAGCTTTTAAGCTCTCAAATATTTTATGGAACTCGTCTTGAACACCACATACATTATTTCATCATCCCTTCTACTTTTTCTAATCTTCCCCAGGATTCGTTATGTGGACGACGTGTTCAGCGCCACTTCAAAATTTCCTCCATATATATTTTTTTTACCCAAATATTAAGATTGACTATTCATCGCTCATTCTCCCCTCTCACACATATAAATTAGTTTGAATCTTCTCTACCTTTTTCTGATAATTATGTGATATCCCGCAAGAAAATATGGCCAATTCCCAAAGATATAAATACCAGCACACACACATTTCCACTTTTTCCTCCTTCTCTTTATCATACATTGGTTTTCGACTCATACATATTAACACAAAAATTAGCTACACTAACTGCCTCTATCTTAAAGCCCTTCGAGTTTGCTCTCCTCCTGAATCTCTCAACAGAAACTCAAATTTTCTTATTTTATTCTACTATTCATTCAAACTAACAATATCCTCCTTATGTCATAATATTCAAGCATCTCTTCTTGCAAAAACCAGACACAAAAAATTTCTATAAATATCGTAAACCTCCCATTCCTCACACCACTTTTTTCTTATCTTTCCCATTCCTTATAATTTAAATCATGAATTAAAAGAACACATCTTCCCAAAAATACTCGCTTTATAAAAAGTAATACAATTCCTCTTGAAAAAAGTTATTAAACC
>JABUQX010104396.1:0-28636 GCA_015478945.1 Trachelipus rathkii | reverse complement strand
CAGAAGGAAGCACCCGCAGCGAACTAGTTCTGGAGGTACCAATTATCAACACAAACTCATGCTCTGCAGAATACAGCACCCCTTGTGCTACGAAGGCGTCGTAGAGGTGGTACGCGCGTGATAAGTTCCCTCGAGCACCTGCGCTGCAATACCTAAGAAAAGAAGATAAATCACCAATATCACGCCGCCACAAAGATAGACGCGGGTCAAGTAACTGAGAAAGTACAGAACAGTTTATAAGCGTTTTGGCCTTTGACTCGACCCTATCTAAAAGCCGGGTGAAACCAGAGCCCCCCAGATATGAGAGCAGTTTTCCATACAAGGGCGGCGGATGAGTCCTTTTATAAGCTGGAGTAGCTGAGAAGAGGAAAAAAAGTCTTGCAGTCTAAAACAGGTAACTCCCAGTTATCTTGAGCCGCCTTAGCAACTGTTGAGGATGTAAAGTGTTCCAAGACATTTTTTTTGTTTTTGTTAAGGCCAAGGATGTTTATACTTGTCAACAGGAGAGACGAGAAACCGTCGAAAGAGATAGGAAAGTAGGAAGGTGGGAAATTTGAGAAGTTGGGTTTTAAAGAATTGAATTCACAAGGTTGAGACGATCCCATCCAGAAATTCTATCCAGATAAGCGAGAAAGAGATCTGAAAGATTGAAGACGAGAGCAATTTAGAAGTAAAGAGGAAACAGAATTGAAATTGAGTTGAAATGAAGGATCGAGGTCAATCGGCATAATGAGTGAGATGAGAGAGAATGTGCAGGTGAGATCATTAAAAAAAGTTAGAATAAAGTAGGAGTAAGACAGAACCCTGAGGAACACCCACTATTGACAAAAACAGGAAGAAGTGTCCCCATCAACAACAGCCGATATTGAGCATATTTGAAAAAAACTAGACTAATAAAGTAAGCAAGAGAAGGATGGAAACCAAAGAAGGGGAGCTTGAAAGCAGTGGACGCGGATGCCATTTACCCAGTCCAAATGCCTTTGGATATAGATCAAGCGCAACCAAGCGTTGGGGGCCTTTGCGTCGCTATCTACGCTAGCTATATATTGGAATGACTGCTTTTGACATCTGGGAGTGACGTTCGGCTTCTGCCACTGAAAAGGTAGGGGCCGTAATCTCCGAGGAAATGAGCAGGTTCATTCCTTTTGAGACTAAATCTTTCTCATCCTCATAATCCATGGTTCGAACGTGCTTGCTCTCTGGCCAATTACTGGCTAGAGACATGCCATATCGGGTGGAAAAATTCTCCTAATATCCTTCTCCACTCTTGCAAATTTTCATTCAGCCAAGAAATCGTATGTAGCGGATTATCTTCATCGAGCAAAGCGGACGTGTTATCAAAACGAAGTGCGCTAACCCTCCTTGATTCTCCTACTGATAAATCTTTCTGCCCTCTTGCCAAAATAATCTCTAACAACTTCTGTAAACATTTGTCTTTCCTCTCGGTTATAGTCGATTCTGATGGTTCTGTGCTATTCTCCAACTGTGAAAAAGGCAAATGCTCAGTCGGACTTCCTATTTCATCTATCAACCCTAGACGATTCTGGCTATTCCTCCCCTCCTCTTCCTCCTTCTTACTCTCCAGGATCCTATTCTCGCCATTGCCTGGTGATATACATTTGATTGGTGCATGCGGCTCCTGAATCTAATGACGTTAGGAAGGCGAGGCAGCCCGGCATGAGCTAAGTCCTCACCCAGAGTTATTGAGGGAGAATGATGTATTACACGTTACCTTGACCCACGCACCACTTGTTCAACTATATTTCCTCATTATGTCTCAATACTAATACCTTTCCCTCAAGCTCTTGGGAACGCACGCACATGTCCCAAAACCCTTTAACCGAAAAAAAAGAAGCCGCCTCAAAAAAACAAGTCTGATCAACCTTCTAACTATACGCACCAAAATAGCTCTCACTAATGTATTCATATTCTAAAGATCTTTGAAAACCCTGAACTCAACTCTCATTTCTATAGGACCATCTGAGAGTCTCATTCACTTACTTCCGATCGCCAGTACAAGCTTTTCGGACGCTCAGAGGTCTACTGGCCGAATATATACTTTCGCCCTATCAAACGATTATGGTTTTTCCGCCCTCAGGAACTACGGGAGAACTTTTGCGATTCGGGGGCGCTTGACATACACAGGCATATGACCGGATATGGCCCGCCCTCACTGCTCTCCAAGTCCCCTCCTATGGGGTTTCCTCCTTCAGTCTTTGTTACTACAGGCTAGTTTTCTTTCAATCGCTCAATATCGGCTGTGGTCGATGAAACTTCTTCTTTTCTGTCAATAGTGTTGTTCCTCAAGGTTCTGCTTTATCTCCAACTTTTTTCTAATCTTATTCCAACTTTCATTAATGAATCTCTCACCTGCAAATCTTAACTCAATAATCCGATCCGATATGCTGATGACTCGGACCCTTCAATTTCTTCGACTCATTTCAATCTGCTCCTTCTCGTTGACTCTAGAAATGCCTCTCGTCTTAATTTTTCGGATTCTATTCTCGTTACCGAGGATAGAATTTCCTAGTAAGGTCGTCTCAACCTTGTGGAATTCAATTCTTTAAAAACTCAATTTCTATAAATCTTCCTCTCAAAGACACCTTCTAATTTTTCCTATCCCCTTAGATGGTTCACCAATCTCTTCTCTCCTGTTGATAATTGTCAACATCATCGTACCTTAACATAAACAAAAAAATGTCCTTGAAACCTCACATCACAATGAGTTGCTAGGGCCGGCCTCAAAGAAACGGGGAGTTCTGTTCAAGACTGCGAGACTTTTTCCTCTTCTCAGTTGCTCCAGCAATATACAGGGGCCTCATCCGCCCTTGAATGGAGTACTGCTCTCATATCTGGGGGGAGCTCTGGTTTCACCCGGGCTTTTGGAATAGGGTCGAGTCAAAGCCAAAAGGCTTAATAATGATTTTGCACACTTTCCAGTTCACTAGACCCTCTATCTTTGCGGCGCCATGTTAGGTGTCCTATCTCTTTTCTATAGGTACCGCAGGGCAGGTGCTCGAGGAGGGAACTTATCACTCGCGTGCCACCACCTGAATACACAGCGCCCTGACGTAGGCACGCAGGGTCTGCTGTGTTGAAGCGCATGAGTTTTGTTTCGTTGTATTGGTAATTCAGGCTTGATCGCTGTGAGTGACTTCCATTCTTTCCTGCCAACCATCTGTTTTAGTTAGGAGATTCTCTATCTTCTTCTGTGTTTCCTTGCTGATTTAATCTCTCCCACTTTAAAGCCTGCGTCGTGTTCATCTGCGTAGTTTGCGTTATGTGATGAATGAACTGATGTGATGCACACGCCCTCCTTGAATAGAGGCTTCTGACGTGAGTAGGTGGTGACAACTGTAAAAAAAAAAAAAAAAAAAAAAAAAAACAAACACAAAAAAAAAAAAAAAAAAGTCTCCCCGTAGTTCCTACAGGAGCGGAAAAACCAGAAAATCAGATAAGATAGCGAAAGTAATAGTCGCCGAGTAGACTCAAGCGCCGAAAGCTAACTGGCGATCAGAACAAAAGGAATGAATTCAGATGATCTTAGAAATAAGAGATTGAGAAAGGGTTCTCAAAAGATACCTTGGAAATCCAGATACAAGTGAGAGCTACCGATTATAAGGCGATAGTTAGAAGGAATCAGAGTGGCTTCCTTTTTCTGAACAGTTGCGAACATGTGACATGGCTTAATCCACACACTGTTGGGAGAACAGTGTAATAGCTATATATAGACAGAGAATATAGTTAAACGACGGGTACTGTAAAAGTTTTGGAAACACGTCTACAATGAAAGGTCAATATAGGAAATATTTGCACATGCATATATTGTATGACCCCCTCATAGTATTTAGAACAGGGTAGATCATGTCAACAAACCTTTTAGAATTACACGAAAGATATAAATACTGACTCATTACCGAGAGAAGAGATATAGTTGATATTTGATTATAGACTCACAAAGAATTTTGGATAAGGTTCCCCCCATGAGGCTGATCCAAAAAGTTATTGCAAACTGTGCAATATAGTGAAGTAGGTACATGGATTGGATTAAACAAGTGGTTTGTGGAATAGAAAGAATGCTGTGTGACAACAACATGGCAATGTCAATGGGAAATGCGAAGAGACAGTAGTCCATACAGGGATTCAGTTGCTGACGGCCTAATTGTTCCTAAATAACTATACTGAATATATATATGATATATATATATATATAAAATATATAAATAATATATAATATATATAATATATATATATAATATATATATAATATAATATTATATCTATAGTGAGACGTATACATATATATATAATTACTAATAACTGATTGCTGTTCATAATATACACACAATCACAATATAGATATTATATATATATTATAATATATACTATACTATATATATACATATATATTATATATATATTAATATATATAAATATAATAATAATAATATATACCTGGTATAATATATATATATACCGGTACCGGAATATATATATATATAACATATTACAAGATTATCCTAGTTATTATAGTAATAATATATATAATACTATATATACATAAATAAATATAATACTATATTAATATATATATATAATAAAGCATAACTAATCAACTAATAATACTTAGAAACATAACAAATCCTTCAAATTATCCTTATCAAAAACTTTAAAGCTTACTTAACCCTTTCAAGGGAAGATCTTGCCTTCTCTTTTCTTCAGTAATCGAGATCCCACTAAGTACATTGTTAGAAAGGGATGCTAAGTAAAATTTCCTGGCAACTTCTGCAAGATGTGGAAACCTTTTACAATTATCACGCCATCAAACCAATTAATCTTTATCCGACTTTCCAAGCGTTTTCGCTTTGATAATCTATCGGATCAATCGCATAGTGTCTTTTAAATCCTTCCCTCGAACAAGATACTTCATCGCTTGCTAGAAGCAAAAGAACGTGTCATGGAATTTGCAAATAGAGTTTCCGTTAAACAGATTTTACTCGGTGTGCTGTTATCCTGCAATACTTATGATTTTTATTGACTGGTGATATTCTCTCCTGCCAAGTAGCCGCATTTCATCACATAGGAATCCTAAATAAATTTTTACCCTCTCATGATGAAACGCACGGTGTCAAGAGATTTGGTTTTGAAATCTAGGATCCAGAAGTTAGCTGTATAGTACCATGGCGTAATCGAGACAAAACAGATGCGATCTGCAGAACTATTGAGAATCTATTACTCTCATCTCCAGCATGAGGAGTACTATTCTTCATCTTTGAAAGTCCACTTACTCTGTCTAATAGCAGTTTTTTAGCAACAGCTTCATCATTGCCAAACTAAGATAATATTGTCTGACAAACAAGAATTTGCTGAGCTAATTATCTAGTTAACCTCTTCAACAAGTCTTAAGAAGAGATACCATACAATTATCTAAACATCGCCAATTATCATCACCCTTAGGCCTGTCACCTTTGTGCTGTTACAAAAGCGTGAAGGCACGACAGCTTCATTTATTTCTCCCAATTATTTGCTCCCTCAAAGCCATGATAATAACTACTATATAATCCAGCAAGTCTGCAACATCTTGAGTGTTACAGAGTTGGCGAGGAGATTTAGTTCATATTCAATAAATTGCAATGAATCTCAAAAAATTTCGCAATGCGGCATAGTGAATGCAGCGGCATTGACTGGATAACGACACAAACTTATGCGCGATATTCTGCATACTGTGAATGCGGATATCGTCTTCACCCTCGTCAATAATAATTTATATATAATAGATAATATATTTTATATAATAAATAAATAATACAAATATATCATAAATATATACTATATATATATATATCTATAATAATATATAAATATATACTATAATATATATATATATTTTTTCATATAAGTATATATATATATATATATATATATATATATATATAATATATGACCGATATATATTATATATATAATATAATATATATATATATTATATATATATATTATACTAGATTACATATAACTATACTAATACTATAGATATATAACCTATTGTATAACTATATTAATATAATAGATATAATACCGTATAAGTATATATATATATATATATATATATAAATATATATATATATATATACTATATTATATAATACTTATATAAATAATATTTAATATAATATCTAGTATATAATATATATATATATATAATAGATATATAAATATATATATACTATATATAATATCATAATAATATAATATAAATATAATATATATATACATATTATAATATATATATATTCAGATGATGGGCACCGAATACCATGGTTATCGTATCGGTATTGGATTTTGAGAGGAGGAAGTATCAGTATTGCGTAAAATTCTTGCATACCCATTACCGAGTACTTACACATTTTGCAGTCTTTAAATTGGTTTTGATATATATATATAATTATATAATATTATATATATATATATATATATATATATAAGTAGTGATATATAGTATTATATATATATATATCATGAGCCATGTCACGCCTATTGCTGAAGGTGGTGCTGGTAGTTGAAAGGTTTTGAGCTATTGATTCAAACACCATTCACGAAAAAAAGCAAGATTTGATAGAAAGGGGGTTTTCAGCCGACTGCTAGCGACAAAGAATTTAAAAATTTATCTTCAAATGACTCGAATGACTTCCCACCGAGAAACGAGCTTTAAACCTTTCCTAGTAATTAAGTTATCAATATTCATTACTCTTCTTTTTCTTAAAATTTTGCTTTTAAATATAATATACTATCATATAATATATATTTATCATTATATATATAATATATAAATCTAATATATTATATATATGATATATATAATAATAATACTATATATATATATATAGTATATATATAATATATATAATATAACTAGTATAATACTATACACAGATCATATATACTATATATATAACTATACTATAAATAATATATAGATAGTAATAATATATATCTTATAATTATAATATATAACTATATATATATAATAAAATATATATAAATATATATATATATATATATCTATAATTATATATATATATACGGAATAGGGATGGGCCGGATATCCGGCCTATCCGGCCAACAGTTTTTTGACTAATCGGTAATACGGCACGGATATTCATATGTATATCACGGTCCCGGAATACCTGGATACATTACCTTCCCTAAGAGATTCTTCCTCGGGTGGGCGGAAATATTTGCAAGAATATTATGAAAAATTATAAATATATCATATACCTATAATATACTATCATAATATATTATATATAATATTATATTATATATATAATATAATATATATATAGTAAATATATACTATAATATATATATACTTGTTTAGACCTTTCCGATGTTGAAGGTACCAAATTTATATTCATTTTATTCATCATTTACAGTGTTACGTACAAATACATTTATACTGAATTAGGTCGGCGACGAACGATTCATAAAATATATTCAATAATACTAACCGAAGCTTAAAAGAACAATATATGTATTTAAAGAAAAAGATAGATTGTTGGTTTCAAAACTTTTATTCACGACATAGTAAGCCTTAATAAGTTTTGATTAATTCGATTACCTTGATTAAACTACAAAACTTTAATACCAATAAAACGATAGCAAAAAAATACCGAATATTTTCGGTTTCAAAAAGATGAGCCAAAAACCGTGTCAAAGAAATTTGATGGACTCAATAAGAAATTTGGCATATCCACTGAAATTCCAACAATTTTTTTGGTAGTCCTCTAATTGCGGAGTCTTCGCGAAACTTAAATTCGCGGAATGGATAATACAACGATTCCGTAAGCATTTTTCAAATTCCATCCGCAATTGCCATCTACAACATCTTATTGGATATTTAATATCTTCTTAATTATTATTAATTTTAATTATTTTTGTTAATTCCGCAATTGCGGAAATTGCGGACTTAAAAATGCGGAACGCCACCTCTGAATACTAATATAATAATATGAGTATATTAATAATATTATTATATATATAATAATAATATATATAATATAATATAATAATATATATATATATAAATATTAAATATATTAAATATATATAAAATACAGGAATGTCCTTCAGCGAGTATACATGTTACAACGCTGAGTAGATATTCACCGTAAGGCGGTGATCCTTCGAAATGAAAAAATGTGAAGAATATAAGTCTCGATTATTTATATTCATTTAAGAGCAGGATGAGATATGTTACTTGGTGTCTGCGCACGCGCAATACGAAAACAGCGCAACGCACAAACATGCAAATGTCGAATGGAGATAGATATAATTTTATATGGCTTCTGCCTTCTGTGAAAATGCCAATTTAAAAAAAGTGAGGCTTTTCCAATCGACATATTTGATACAGGTAGTTCGTTCCACTCCTTCTATTCTGATCGACAACTTAGAACGTCATCCAGGTTAGACATCATGTGCCTACAAAAGCCGAAACGTGTCAATATGAAATAATTAGGTTAAATTCAATAGGCATATCCAATAGTATTTAAAAATATCAATACAGCTAACAAAGGAATTAAATAAATACCTAATCGCAATTACCCTTTAGATTACATGAATAGCTGTACCTATGATAAGCCCCTAATAAATCGCGCCATGTGAACTGTGTCAACCAAACTAACAGCGTCATCATATGGGAGGTTAATGTCATAACCTACAATTATGCGTTAAAGTGTAGTGAAACGAAATAACTCAGAAAGTGTTCTGTTTAGTTCAGAGCCATAATTTAGAGCAACATGCCACGTGACAGTATACCAGACGAAAAGACGTGACATGAATTGGAGGTGTACATTAACGCCAAACAGGAAAATGCTCGCAGGCTGCCTCGCCAGAAATATGGACAACGTTAGTCCACTCGACGACCGCCCGAACCACATAGGCATTCCACTAAGAGTTTAACAGACGATTTCCAACGATACAGGTCGATAGATTCAACCCTCTCATCCCACATACGGGAGGAGGGGTCTTGTCACTTACATATCGACAGAACGGTCGAAGCTCGACCCTGGACGTCTCTGTCTATGACCACCCATGTAAAATCAAACGTCCTCCCTACGGAGGCGCTAGTTTGGCTCTTGGCATTACTCAGAGAACCATATGCACGACGATTCGTGTTGATACAACATGATAAGACATATCAGGGTTGCAAAAACAGGCATTTTTTTAAATTTGCGTCACGCCAACGGTTTCTATTAAAAAACACAGGTTTTATTGGGCAAATGGGTGCGTAAAATGCAAAATGGACAAAATAGATTTTATATAAAAATTGTATTAAAAAATAGTTTGTAGATATAAATATAGAAATTAGATTTAATATATATATATATTATATATATAATTATATATATATAATATTATTATATATGATATATATATATCTATATATATATATATATATATATATACTTAATATATATTATATAATATAGATACTTATATTATATATATAAATAATATATGTATATATACTATATATATTTATTGATTTTATATATATATAAATATTATATATATATATATATATTATTATATATAATATATATATATATATATTATATTTATATATTATAATATAGTATTATATATATATATACTGTATATATATAAGAATTAATATAGTACATATATATATTATATATATATATTATATATATATATATATATATATAGTATATATATACTATAATATACTGTATATATAATATATATATATTATTATATATATATTATATATAATATATATATATATATATATATATATATATAATATATATATATATACTTATATATATAGTTATATATATATATTATATATATTATATATATATATAGTATCTGTACTATATATATATTTATATATATAATACTAATATACTATATATATATATATATATATATATATATATAATATATTGAATATATATTTAATTAATAAGTATAATATATATATATATATATATATATATATATAATATATATATATATATATATTATATATATATATATATATATATATTATATATATGTATATATATATATATATATATTTGTAATCAACTCTTCCTTTCATACAGGTACTTGCGTGGAGAAATTTTATACCCCGTGCGCTCAATGGAAAAGACAAGTTCGAGCTTCCCGAAGATTGCTAAACTGGACAGGATGAGGGACTCATCAGTGGATACAAACTTATCTACTATTGGTCAACTTGGAAGAGAAGAAGAGGCTTGAATGAGACGATGCACATATAAGAATAATTTTTAATAGTATATCTTATATATATATATATATCCTTGTTAAATAATAATGTAGAATTATAGAAGTCACATTCCTTTAATAAAATAGTTAAGTAAATAATATCTTTATCCTTATCAACAGAAATGCGTAGCAGAGATTGTCAACTTTATTTACAGTAATAATTCTTAAATATAATACAAATATATATTCATAGCATTTAAATGGAAATCGAGTCTGTTATAAATCTTTGAGAGAGCGTGGTTTCGTGGAACTTTAAATACACTTGTGAGAGAGAGAGAGTTAAATAACTTGATATAGTAAATATTCTTGTAACGTAGATATGCGATTCTGCACAAATAGTCTTTGCATAAATATTTAAATCTTGTAGAATAATGACAGTGAATAATCTTCTTTGTAGAAATTATCAAACAATGTGATAAGGAATCAATAGACTTACTGTGTTCTGCGACAGTAGAATGAATAACAATGATGCGGTCACTTCAACGACCAATGGAAAATAGTAGCTTGTCTTAAGCATAGATTCAATACGAAAAATAAATAGGAATGGCTTCACTTTATAATGAATTATTCAACTTGTAAAATAATATCACACGAGTTATCTTAATACACTAGATTAACTCTTAGAATGCTAAAAACACAATTAATACTTTCTGCGTAACAGCAGTCTTTGTACACGTCTCTCTCACACGAAAACCAGCGTCAGACTCTCCCTACTAATACGATACATTATACTATATACTACAATAATTCAGGGCTTAACAACAGATGGCGCGGTTGCCCTTCAACCTATTTATACAGTATTTGAAATAGAATTCTAATGCATTGATTTTCTCTTTGTCTATACGTGAGGATTATATAATGTATATAATTTGATCCGTATAGAATACCCTCCCCTCCGAGGAAGGAATTTTATAATATAAAATTTCTAGGATGTACTGTACATTGATTTTAAATAAAAACAAAGCGTTTGAATTCGATTTTAAACTTACTTTCCTACAACATATGATATATTATGTCATAGAACAGATTCTCATTCTTCCAAAATCTACAATTTCATTTTCTCATGATCAGGTAAGCGTTTCAGGGAGTATTAAACATTTAATAAAAAAAAATAAATAAATTCTAATCTAAAATATATCCATCTGCAGCTCATTGAAACATCTACCATAAATTGCCAGCCATTTCAATGAAAGAATGGACACCAAAGGAAACCTGAAAACACTAATCAGAAAATGACAAATCATTACGTTTGGAAGAACAGGAAGGAAGATTACGAAATTCATCAGATATTGGAGTGCTATGAATAGGAGGTGCCCTATTAGAAGAACGAAGAAACCGAGGACTCTGGTCCCGAATTCCCTTAAATAGCGGATATGGCTTATAATTACTATCAGAAGTATCAGTTTCCGACTTCGATATATCTGAACTACGAAAAGATGAACTTCCACTATTATTATTAAAACCCGAAAATGAAGATTGGAAAGTACTATCAGAACGAGAAGTATTTCCTTCAGAGCGATTATGACTAACCTGATTCGGACTATTTACATCATTTCGATTACGAATAGGATCCTGAAAAGAAGAATTCGAATATTGAAGATTGTTTCTTTCATGAATTGGACTAGGAATCTTACTTGCACTTCTTGCATATTGATGAGGAAACATGACATTTTCATCTTCGTCATCTTGAGATAAACTTTCCGTTTCATCATCTACCTCATTATTGAAATGAACTTTCTTGCTTTGATCAGATTTAGAAGCAGAATTTTCCTTGTTTTGAGGAAAATTTGGATCAAGAATAGGTTCAGCAACAATTTTGAAATTATCGCTATGAACTGCGATCTCTCTTCCACTTTGCAAGCATTGTAATATAAATCTGTTTCTTCCCAGAATTCCGACAACCCTGTAAGGTCCGACCCATCGCTTGTGTAATTTCCTAGGTAGTCCAGAAGGTTTTATATCTAATATGTACACACGACTACCCACGAGAATATCCCTATCCAGAGCTTTACTACGTTGTCTGGTTATGAATTTGTTCGTTTCATTCTCTAAATTTTCCTTTGCTATCTCACGAATCAAATTCGTACGTATTGCTAAGTCTTTTAGCTCTTCATGACTTGGTTGAAAATCTTTATTTATACTAGAGAAAGGTGTGATGTAGTTATCTACATCGTAAGGTAAGCGCTTATTGTATGAATAAAGAACAAAATGTGGACTTTCCCCTAGCGTCTCATTGTAGGTGCTGTTCAAGCACAATTGAACGAATGGAAGGTAGGATGTCCAATCATTACCATGATCCCTGACATAACGACGCAAGTACTCTTTTACTTTTAAATCACAACGTTCCACGTTGTTTTCTTGAACAGGAGGAAGGATAGAAATTTCAACTTTGGGAATTTTCCAAAGCTTACATAGCTGTTTGAAAAATGAGGGAACAAAATCACCTGCATCTTTCGCAAAAAGAACTGAAGGAGTGTTATGACGAACGATAACTCTATGAAGCAAAGCGTTTGCTATATATGAACACCATTTAACGAAGGTATGGGACACAACTCAACATACCTTGTAAGTGAATCCTTGAAAACCAGAATATATTTAGAACCCGTTTTGGAACAAGGAGGAAGTGGTCCAATGATATCAGTGTGAATTCTACTAAACGGTTGATATGCAATTGGGTACTTGTAAATAGATGCACGCTTAGGAATGTTCCCCTTAACACGTAAACAAGAAGGACATTCTTTACAAAATTGCTGAACAAGCTTTGATAGCTTCGGAAACGTGTAACGTTCTCTGATTCTTTTCTCTGTGCGTAAAGCACCCATGTGGCCAGCGCCAAGACTACAGTGATTAAGATTTAAAACAGTATAAACTAAAGAATTTGGAACTTCAATGAGATATTGCATCTCCTTCGTAACGTAATATAATATATTTTTAATATATATGCATGTGGATAACAGAACGTGTTACCTTTTTCTTTGATAAACTTTATAATAGGAGCTAATCTTTCACATTTTTCTTGTTCGGTTTTAATCACCTCGAACGTAAGATTATAAAGCTTTTTATCTGTGAATGAAGAATCAATATTTGACACCAAAGATATAGGAGAAATAGAAGGTGGTGGACATCTTGAAAGAATGTCTGGAACAATATTCTTTTTACCTTCAATAAACAATATTTCAGGGTTAAATGCGTTAACCTTTACAGCCCATCTGGCCAATTTATGTGTCAGATCCTTACTTTTGAAAATTTGTACCAGAGGTTTGTGATCTGTATAGATCTTTATTGGATACCCATAAACTATATTCCTAAATTTAGACAATGACCACGTTATCGCCAAGGCTTCTCTATCAATCGAGCTATAGTTTCTCTCGGCCTTGCTCAACATTCTTGAAGCGAATGATATTGGTCTGTCGTTACCATTTGAATCTCTCTGTGCGAGGACTGCCCCTAGACCTATTCCACTGGCGTCTGTGCATAAAATGAATTCATTATTGAAGTTTGGAAACTGCAATAAAGGTTCTAAGATTAACTTTTGCTTGAGAATATCAAAAGCTTTTTGTTGCTCTTCTTGCCAGACAAATGTTACACCCTTTTTGAAAAGAGCTGTGATCGGCTGTGCAACAACAGAAAAATGAGGAATAAAATTGCGATAAAAAGATGTGAACCCTATGAAAGAACGTGCTGAGCTAATATCTGTAGGTACTGGAAATGATTTGAGTACTTCTAACTTACTAGGATCTGCAGACAGACCTTCACTACTAATAAGAAACCCTAAATAGACTAATGATCTTTTGAAAAAGTTCGCTTTTTCTAACTTGATTTTAAGCTTCGCTTTCTTTAAAGCATCAAACACTAACCTTAAACTACGATAGTGTGAATCTATGTCTTTAGAATAAACAATGATGTCATCAAGATAGATGAGCGCGTGAATACCTAACAGATGTGAAAGAGCTGCTTCCATTAATTTACAGAAGACCTGTGAAGAATTTCTAACTCCATTTGGAAGTAATTTATAATGGTAATGTCCTCTATGTGTAGAGAATGCGAGGTATGGGCGACTATCTTTATCGACTTCTACGCCATACGGATTTGAATTAAGATTCAGACTTGAATAAACTTTGGAATCTCCTAACTTAGAAATCGTATTTTGCACATCTGGCAATGCAGTTTGTAAAGGAACAACATATTTGTTTAATCTTCTAAAATCTAAAATAACTTCCGGTTTTAGACTCCCTTTGACTGGAAGAACTAAGAGTGGATGCGAGTGCGGTGAATCAGAGGATTCTATATATCCATCCAACATGCATTTGTTCACCCAGCTATCAATATCAGACTGAAATTTGTGCGGAAGAAGGTAATTTGGAGTAAATATATACATCGGACGATCGGACGTTAATTCTAAATTAAACTTACCCAAAGGACATACGTCGACACGATCGTTACTAAGAGCAACTACTTCTCTGTTTTCTATTAAGAAATCAAGGATGGTTTCTAACTGTGACGCATCCTGTAACACCACTAAGTCCGCTTCTTTCTTCGACTTTGAAAGCAAAATTTCCCTATAAACATCGCGTAATTCAGCGCTAGAAAGACCCTCGGATGTATCTATCCGGTTTATATTTGAATAAGAACTACGAAAACCCAAAGAATTTGCTTTAGAAACCCTTGTATTTTTATCCATAGTGACTGGAGCTGAACTTAAATTAACACATTTGACTAAAATTGTGCCATCTTTTACACCACTTAACACATTGGCAAAAATGACATTTGAAACAATATTCTTCTCAGAAACGAGATAAACTTCTTCAGGGGGTAAGGTTCCCGCCTTTGAACGAACGTCAACGGACAAAATCGTCGTTGAATAAGCATTAAATTGAACGGTACTCGGCAAAAACAAATCATAACTTTCATCATCGAAAATTGAAAGTTCATGAATATAAGACTCGTGCTCGAAATTAATAGATTGCGTTTTGCAAAAAGAAACAGTAGGATCGACTTTAAAATCGTCGTTAAGAGCATTTTTATCATGCGATAATGGATTAAAAACAGAATTTTTATCATCAAGGAGCGGACTCCACACAGTTAAAGGAATACTACTTGTGCCCCTTTCGTCATTCATAATTAACATTTCATTCTTTAAATCAAAAGAGATGGGCAACGAAGCGAGTACATCAGTGCCTAACAACATATTCCCACTGAAAGTACACTGGTTATTGACTATGATTAAATGAATATTGAACAGTCTATCGTTCAACAGAAGCTGGAGTTTTACGCGACCTAAATTTGGGATCACGTTTCCAGATATGGATTTCAGCACTATGTTATCCTCTTTCAATTCTAAAGGATAGTATTTTCTTAACCTTTCGAACGTCCCCTGACGTAATAAAGAAACACCCGACCCAATATCTAAATAACTTGACATCTCGTAGATAAACTCATACTCTACAGTGAGTTTTACTTTTAGAAAATAGCTCTTGCCTACTACAGGATTATCATCTATTTTATACACATTTGAAACAGACGATTTATTGAAAATATTTGTAATATTAGCCTCTAATGGCGCAACTACGACGTTCTGAGGCAGAAAACTCGTAGCCTTTCTCAAAAATTCGACTTAGAAAAATAAGAAAACTGATCCTGATTTTGATCAAAAATCGGCGGATTACGGAAATTTGAGCATCGATTTCGTGCTGATTGATGCGGAAAATAAGAATTATTAGAATACATTGCATGCCTTTGCGAGTTATATTTCTCAGATTTATAATGAAATTGCTTATTTGGATTATAATTAGGATCCAATAAGTGCACTTGAGACTCTAAATCGTTCTCTGAAAATTGGTACGTGTGCGGAGAATTGTTTCTACAACCTTTGTTTCCGGCGTTTCGCAGCTCGGTTTTTGAATAATTGTTTGACCTACCTGTCATGCGGCTATCATAATTGGCACTCTTATGATATGAATTTGGCATATTATAGCAATGATTTACCTGGTAACTTCCCCTTGAGTTACTTTGACCCCTATGAAAATTAGAATTTGAACCCCTATGAACATTAGAATTTGAACCCCTATAGAAATTCGTCTGATTTCTTTCGTAATTTTCACGCTCGACTGGCGTTATAACTTTCACCCTCTTAATACCCTGAGGTGAATAAGGTTCCCAGGATGTGCCCTGGCAATTTCTTTGAGACCCCCGCATATGTGGCTTGTAACACATTGAACAAAAAGAACTGAACACGCATTCAGAAGTATGGTGGGCATGTCTTTCACAGTTACGACAAAACACACCTTTTTGCGTATTCTGATGCTTTGAAGATAAGGAATTTGCATTTGAAAATGACTTTTGAGGATTCCGAGGCTTACTTTTTACTGTATGAGCCTGGTGAAAAGATTGTGGAGCCACATTTTTCTCAGTTTGTGTGTGATACACTGTGGTAGAAAAATTTGGATTTGGAGCTTTATTTGACGCTGATGCAATCTTGCCATTATTTAAAGAGTGAGTTTTCTTCAAATAGGTTTGAATCTGCTTCGGAATTGAATTATTAACATCAAAATCTTCGTGTATGACCCGTTGAAATTGAGGTTTAGCATTTGAATATAACATAGAAAACAAGAGTAAACGACGCTGCTCGTCACTAAACTTTACGTCATGCATTAACGCCGCTGAATCAAGGAAAGTTTGTAAAACTTTTTGAGCTTCCGTTATGAACTCTGGAAGCGAGTGATTTTGAGACCATTTTACATTTATGAACTCACTGAAGGCTTCGAAAGAACTAATAGAGACCAACGGATTTAAGCAATATGACAGATTCTTCTTAAAATCTTCCCAATTATCAGCCCGAAAGAGTTCCGGTGTATTTCTGATGAGATATGAAGCATTGCCCTCTTTCATATTCACAAAACGTACATAGCTCCGTAATTTCTCGACATCGGAGGTTATCTGTTCATCCTGGAAGTATAAATCTATAGCAGTAAACCACGATCCAAGCTCCGGACCAACCCAAGAATTGTTTATAAACCCTACCAACAGAGGTATGTTGGGCTTAGAGTGTCTCAAACGGTCAATGTTCAACGTTTGACGCTCCATGTTTGCGGAATTATTTAAATGAGAAAAAGAATGATTATTTAGATTGACGGATTCAGCCCCGTGAGCTATCTCTGCAGGAGGAATTTGCTCCGTTGTATCGTGTGAGGAAACTTCAATGTTGTCCTCTGTATCAGAAGGCATTTAAAAATGATGAATAAATTACGACCAGAAAATATTAAACCCTATATTCAAAGAACACGAAAAATTCCCACAACAGCAGAAAATAGAAGGAAAATAATACAATAAGAAACCACGTAAGAATGGAATGCAAAACTTACTCTGGCGTACACTTTCTGGCAGTTGCTTCAATGAATACTTCTGGACATAAATTAGTAAATAATGAAAAGGACGTTTGCCTTCAATAATAATAAATATTAAAATATATATAGTAAAAAAAAAAAAAAAAAAATATTCTTTTTATTTGTAATAAAAAAAAATAAATTAATTTGATTCTTAATATTTAGGAAAAACTCTCCCAAAACAATGCCTTATATCCTCGTTCCGATGCAGCAGAGGAAAACTTCTTTTCGATTTTTATGTACAGTCTCTGATCATTTGAGAAATCTGAAATTGTTGATTCGCTGGAAGGATGCAATCTCTTCTTTGACAGGTACCTCAAAAACAATAAAGAACATTAATATACATGTAAATAAATATATATAAAAAAAAAAATATATATAAAGAAAAAAAATATATATATATATATATATATATATATATATATATATATATATATATATATATATATATATATATATATATATATATATATATATATATATTTTATTTTTTATATATATATATCTATATATATATTTGTACTTAGGCTTGTACTTGACCTCCACGCTAATTTTAAATATCCCAGATTTCATTCAGATAGCACACTTCACACAAGTCACCTTTTGTGGCTATAATAAATTTGTGAAAACAAATAGATAAATTTTTATTTGAGTTGAAAAAAATTTTCATACAAAAAAAAATATAACTTTTTCGCTGCAAACTGGAATTTCTCTCGCAAACAGTAGGAGAGGAAATGAGGAAGAAGAAATATTTTTAAATTTTCTGCAAAATTTTATTTGCAGGTGATAACTCGTCAATGTAAGGATTTTAGTATATAGAAAGAACTATTACGCATAAGCCTCTCACATTCGTACAGGTGGTACACAAACTATACAGTATGATATATGTCCATAAAATATATGACATATATGTAAAATATATAAATTTCAATAAATATTTATATCAATATTTATTCTAGTAGCATTTCAGAACATTTTAAAAACATCTGTTATATAAGTAAATGAACAGACGACAAAATTTTACAGTTATAATCCGAGTCTCGTATAACTGCGTATAAACTAGAAATATCTGGTATGAAACCCAATGAACCCGTCTATAGTGTCTTTACTATTATAAAATCAACCCCGTTATTACATACAAAAACTAGCCTCTGACAGCCTATCTTGAACGATTAAGAATCTAGAATATTCTATATTCTATGAATACACCAAAAATAAATAATAAAGTATTTTATACTATATAATTATATATATTCTTTATATATAATAATATATTTATTGTTCAAGCAATAAAAAGTTATATAAAAATGTTAAAATATATTTTAACAAATGTGAATGAAATATTGAAACAAGGAATCTATGTTTCAGAAACGTGAGGCTACACAAGATATTTTGATTACGTCACTACGTTCACAGATGCCGCATCCAATTAGAATTAAGCAAATATCGTATATATATATTACTTATAACAGGCAAGGATTGAACCCAAATGACAAATGGCTATTTTTATGAAAATATTAAAAAATATATTTTACATAAGAAATATGAAAAAGAAATTATTTTACTTACAGTATTTGCATTTTATATACATACAAACAGTACCTGAAGACATTTCTTTAGTTCATACAAATATAATACCAGATTAGTTTTTTCTCAAAGACATCTAAATCTGCTCCGAGAATGATGGATTCCGTTGAGGAATGGAAAAAATATGATCGCAACTTCGAGACTTCTTGCTCCCCCGAAAATGAGCCTTTGAAAAATTGAAATGCTTCCCCAATGCTCTTTGTAGCATGAAAGAATATCTTCAGACCAATGTAGAGTAAAGTCGCCTCTATAATCTTGAAGTATATGTAGATAATATACAAAAAATTCAGTGTAAACAATGCTAGAAGGTCCTGTTTAAACGGTCGCCATTCTTTTCCGCAAGTGTTTTGTAATCAACTTTCCTTTCATACAGGTACTTGCGTTTGATTATTTTTATACCCCGTGCGCTCTAATGTAAAAGACGAATCGAGCTTCTCGAAGATTGCTAAACTGGATAGGATGAGGGACTCATCAGTGGCTACAAACTTTATCTACTATTGGTCAACTTGGAAGAGAAGAAGAGGCTTGAATGAGACGATGCACATATAAGAATAATGTTTAATAGTATATCTTATATATATATATATAATAATATACCTTGACTTAAATAATAATGTAGAATTATAGAAGTCACATTCCTTAATAAATAGTTTCAGTAAATAAATATTATTCTCCTTATCAACAGAAATGAGTAGCAGAGATTGTCAACTTTATTTACAGTAATAAATCTTCATAAATATAATACAAATATTCATTAGCATTTAAATAGAAATCGAGTCTGTAATAAATCTTTGAGAGAGCGTGGTTTCGTGGAACTTTAATTACACTTGTGAGAGAGAGAGAGAGATAAACAGCTTGATATAGTAAAATATTCTTGAACGTAGATATGCGATTCTGCACAAATATAGTCTTTGCATAAACATTTAAATCTTGTAGAATATAACAGTGAATAATCTTCTTGTAGAATTTATCATACAATGTGATATGGAATAAATAGACTTACTGTGTTCTGCGACAGTAGAATGGATAAACGATGATGCGGTCACTTCAACGACCAATGGAAATAGTAGCTTGTCTTAAGCATAGATTCAATGCGAATAAATAAATAGGAATGGCTTCACTTTATAATAAAATATTCAACTTGTAAAATAATATCACACGAGTTATCTTAAAACCTTAGATTAACTCTTAGAATGCTAAAAACACAAATAATACTTTCTGCGTAACAGCAGTCTTTGTACACGACTCTCTCACACGAAAACCAGCGTCAGACTCTCCCTACTAATACGATACATTCCACTATATACTATAATAATTCAGGGCTTAACAACAGATGGCGCGTTTGCCCTTCAACCTACTTACTATTTATACAGTATTTGAAATAGAATTAAAATGCATTGTTTTCTCTTTATCTATACGAGAGGATTATATAATGTATATAATTTGAGCCGTATAGAATACCCTCCCCTCCGAGGAAGGAATTTTATGATATAAAATTTCTAGGATATTCTGTACATAATATTATATATATATCAACATCATCATCATCAATCACCCACCTTCCTCTCCCCAAGATGGAGGTTAGGTGCGAAAGCATGCAACTAGAAAACAGAAAAGAATGGTAGAAGGAAATATGCGAAAGTCAAAAGAAAGCCCAGCCCTACCGCCCCCTTTATACCTTTTAGTGAGAACTCGCCGCATTCAGAAAACCACCTTAAGAGCTTCACGGGACAGCGACGGACCCTCACTATGGCATCTCGTCAATGTGGGGTTAATCCCTTGGTCCAGGTGGGGCCACAACAATACCCTCTCACCAAACCCCGCTATTCACCCTATTATGCACCTTTCTTCTCGCCTCTGCCAAAGCTCACATTTCTCTCCTCCAGGCATTTCTTTACTGACTCAATCCCACTTTTCCCTCGGTCTCCCCAGCCGTTCGATTCCCAGCCCACTCACCACTATAAGTCCGCTTAACCAACCGACTATATCCATCCTTTCCACATGATGAACCATCTCAACGTACTTTCATTTATTCTCTAATTTACCCCACACCACACATTCTCTAATATTCATTTCTCATTTTATCAATTCTTCTCACACCTAACACGCCCCTAAGATTGTCCATCTGAACCCATTTTACTTTAGATCTATACCTCTTATTCCAAACCATAGTCTCACTATTATACATTAACACAGGTAACAACATACTCTCATATATATATATATATAATTTTTCATATAGATATATTTCTAGAGAGGGTAATATAATAATATATATATATATATATAAATTATATATATATATATATATCATATATATATATATTATATATATATATATATATAATATATAATTTTTCATATAGATAATTTTCTAGAGGGTGGAGTCGGAGTCAGTAATTTTCAAAAGGGTGGAGTCGGAGTCGGTAATATTCAAGAGGTCGGAGTCGGAGTCGGAGTCGGAGTCGGTAATTTTCAAGAGGGTGGAGTCGGAGTCGGAAATTTTTTGAACCGACTCCACAACCCTGGTGGCAACACTAAAAGCAAGCTACCCTCATTGAGCAACATTTCATCTCAAGAAAGAGTGATGTTATTCCAGCCTTCCTATTGGCTGTCGCTTCTCCCTCTCGCTTCCCCCAACCATTTAACGAATATTCCTTTCCTTTTTAAAATGTGCTTTTATTTAGCAGGTAAATTAATAATTAAATAACTTTTTTTTTATTCATTAAAGTTCACACCTCACGAGTTTATCCCTCTTCAAGGAGGGTAACTTCTTTAGGTAGTTACTACTTAGGATCCGGACTAGGAAGGTGCATGATAATTGCATGTTTAGAGTTAATCCTTTTATATATATATATATATATATATATATATATATATATATATATATATATATATATATATATATATATATATATATATATATATATATATATATATATAAATGGAAATTTCATTCTCCAGCTGGAATTAAAATTTTCATTCTCTGGCCTCCAACCAAAATTACGCTCTGGTGCATCTCTACTACCAATTCTTCTAGTAATCCATTCCATCAGTCCTGTTCTAAATTCTCTTAACACTTCTTCCAAATATATATCCCAGACTTTTTTTCCCTCTATGTATTTCCCTTCTAATTTCGTGACCAATTTTTTACTAACACCTGATGACATCATAATTTTTTATTCATATTTGCAATCCATCCCACACTCCCACCTAAACTAACTCCATCTCCTTCCTATAATCAGAATAGAGTTAACTTCCTTTTGATTGTCAAATTAGTCTTCAAACTTGATTGCCTCTCTTCATGGATCTTTCGAGACACACTTTGGCCTGTTGTTGGTTGTATTATATCCTAGTAAACTTAATCAAATTCTTTTTGGTTTGTTTCAGATATATTCTGGCATTGAAACAAATTTCGCTTTAGCAGAAGGCGTTAAAAATGAAGAGCTAGATGAAAAGGCATCTATAAAGTCAGAATTGAGAGATCAGAGGGAATCCATGTTAGGTGAAGAACTGGTTAACTCTGTCATAAAATCTGAAAATCTGACTATGATTGCAAAGAAATCTAGTCCTCAGTACTTAATGGTATGTTAAATCAAATTATTATTATTATTATTATTATTATTATTATTATTATTATTATTATTATTATTATTATTATTATGTTGGATGGTGAGCAATTGGATCAAATATATGAGTTTAAATAGTTAGGTAATATATTAGATGAAAAGGGAGCTGATGATGCAGAGTGTAGTAGGAAAGTTGGTGCAATTAAATCCTTGGTGGATACAAAGGGATTAGTCTTGAGAGCGCAAGGTTTGCATGAGGGTGTTGTTACTGGTGTTAATGTATAGTAGTGAAACTATTGTATGGAATAAGAGGTATAGATCTAAGGTACAATCTCTTAAGATGGCAATCTTGGTGGTGTGTGTGAGAAATGAATGTAGTAGGGAGTTGTGCGGTGGTGAAAAAAGGTATATATATGGTAAAACTAAGAAGTACATTTTATGATCCAAGGGAAAAATCAGAAATAAGAGATTTTATTTATTTTAAATTAAATTTGTGAAGTTTCATAAAGTCGATTTTGTGTACTTTTTATTGTCTTAAATGAGATAATTTATTGGGTTAAATAAAAATTAAACAATACCATAGATTAAATATACAGCCGGCTGGCGTGTATGCATGGCAGACTGCTCGCTCCAAATGCCCGCTGCGCACGAGCGGTCCCGTGTATCAACTTACTCGCTCTGCGCCCGAGTAAGTTGTTTATGTATATAATGTAAATATAACTATAAGAATTACCGCGCTACAGATTAAACTTTATTACATATCTTTTTTATTTAATGGAATAATTGAGAAAATTGGCGTAAAAAATCCCTCAAATGAAATAATTCAGATATCATTACCAACCATTCTGATTCTAATTTTTTTTATTGCTCCCTGGTTTAATAAACGGCCCGAAAATGTATTAAGATGGTTTGGTCATATGGAAAGGGTGGATGATAGTCGGCTGGTTAAGCATATATATAGTTTTGTTTGTGCTGGAAATCGACCGGCTGTAAAACCGAAGAAAAAGTGGTTTGAGTCAGCAAAGGAATGCAAGTTTGGCAGGGGCGAGAAGAAAGGTGCATTATAGGAGTGAATGATGATTGGCTGGGTTTTGTGAGGTTCTATACAGTGAGAATCTGTTGCTGTCCTGTGATGCCCTATGGTGAATTTATTTTTGACTGCAACGAGCTCTCACTTATGGGTAAGGGGGAGGGTTTCCTTTCGACTTATGTCATGTTCTACTACTATTCTGTTTCCAGCGTATGTTGTGCACCTTACCTCCAATCTGGAGAAAGGTAGAAGATATTATTATTATTATTATTATTATTATTATTATTATTATTATTATTATTTTATTATTATTATTATTATTATTATTATTATTATTATTATTATTATTATTATTATTATTATTATTATTATTATTATTATTATTATTATTATTATTATTATTATTATTATTTATAGAAATTTAAGAGCCTGAAAAATGTTTCTTCCTTGTTGAAGAAAGTAAGTGAAAAATGTTCAGAGACAAATTTTGAATCAGAAGAAGAAAGATTCTTTGCCAAACTTGTGAAATCGAAATTTCCTTTGGTGACTCTCAAGAAGTTGAGTGAGAAGGAATTAAAGGTAAATTTGGATTTAAACATTACTAGTTTGTAAAATAATTTATTTTTATCATATCATCATCATCAGCTGCCACTTGGATCCCCAGAACTGGGGGTGGGGCTCGCAAATATATGCACCAGAAATCTGAGGCATGCATTAGGATTTCTAGGTTACGAATAAATGTTAGCCAGCAATCACTGTCGCCTCTTACGTTAGGCAAAACTTACGTTGTGGAAATTCTTTCTCCCCCACACTCACTTATTTATTATTATTATTATTATTATTATTATTATTATTATTATTATTATTATTATTATTATTATTTCAGTTTTTATATAGCTCTGCTTTATTATATAAACTATTCTGCCAATTCCTGTTTGGTAGTAAAACTCGTACTGTTCTTATGCAATTCCTCACAAGGATGCCATCATCAGAATATTTCAGAGCCTCATGTTACTTATCCCTGAATTTTGCAGTTTCTGTCCTACCAAAAACTCTCCACAGAAAAAGCAATTTACTCATTCCTCTTCTTCCTTCCGACTCATTCAGTACTTTATCACTTTTGGTGGAGTACTTACTCATTCCTCTTCTTCCTTCCGACTCATTCAGTACTTTATCACTTTTGGTGGAGTACTTACTCATTCCTCTTCTTCCGACTCATTCAGTACTTTATCACTTTTGGTGGAGTACTTACTCATTCCTCTTCTTCCTTCCGACTCATTCAGTACTTTATCACTTTTGGTGGAGTACTTACTCATTCCTCTTCTTCCTTCCGACTCATTCAGTACTTTATCACTTTTGGTGGAGTACTTATTTTTAACGGCTCCACAGTTGTATTACCTTCTGCTAAGATTGAACCTTTGCCTCTAAATCCACTCAAGATAATTTCTCTTCCCCATCTCTCTAAACCCCAACCCCCTCTCCCTCTCCCTCACTCTAATTCATTTATCTCTTCGAACATATTTTCTGTTGAAAATTTTTGTATTTAGTTTATATTTCCGTTTCTTCAATGGAACTGCAGTGGTTACTACCCAAACTTGCAAGAATTGAGAAGACTTATTGAACTGCATACTCCAAAACCCACATGGCTCCAAGAAGTACAATTGCGTAACCGTGTTTTTCTGCAACCATTCAAATACAGGTTGCCTCTCGCTTCTCAAAATCGTGGCGCTAATGATAGAGGTGGTGCGGCGACGCTGTTCCATGAATCAGTTCCGTTCACCCATATCCCCATTCCAACTCAGTTACACTCGGTAGCTGCCCGTGTCCTCCTCGATTTCTCGTTTACATTGTGCTCTGTGTACCTTGCTCCCAGCTGCAGCTTACACGAGGGAGGAGAGAACCTTTTCGGACTGTTTCGAAATCTCCCTCCACCCTTGTTGGTGTTTGGGGATTTTAATATTCCCCACCCAATGTGGGTGACTCCGTTTCGTCACCAAACGCGGATTTGCTGATGGGTATTTTACAGAGCTCCTCTTTGGGATGTTTCAACACAGGCTTACCAACATTTATCACCTGTGTCTCGGCCACTGACGTCTTCCTTCCCCTGCGGATGCATTCAATTATTTTGCGGATGTTCTGGAGGTGGCGGAGATTCCTCGCTCTTCTGCGTGTCGTCGTTCTGCTACACCTTGGTGGAACGCATATTGCGCTCAGGCTAACCGTGAAAAACATAAACTTTATAGATCATACAAGAGTACACCCGCACAGTATAATTTGGCCCTCTTTAAAGCCGCCGCTGCTGTCTCGTATAGGGTTGGGATTAAAAAAAAAACGTGTTCGTTTTTTTTTAAAAAAAAAGACACGTTTTTTTAAAAAAAAAAACCAAAGGCCAAAATTTTTTTTTTTTTTTTTTTTTTAATATTCTTTTTTTTTTTATTCTTTTTAGTGTATTTAGCATTAAAATACAGTAAATACAATATGTTAAAAGAGGTATACAATAAATAAAATAGAGTTTAGTACTTAATAAAGTTTTATTAGTGCTCTAGGGCATATAATTACATTTCACATGATCTGATTGTTATTATTATTATTATTATATATATATTGTCAAGAAGGGCCGATTGCTTCTTGCGGGTTCTTGTAAATAAAGATCTAATTTTTGTTGTCTAGGGGATTAATGATCTCACTGTTTAGTAAGATGAAGATCTATTCCTTATAAGTTCTAACGATTCAATTCTGAAGAAAGTATTACAAGGCGAATGAAGTGAGCTTCTGATGAAAAGACAAAGTACTCCTATATAATATTTTAATTGATATTATTAGCACGAGTGATTAGGCAAAAAGCCCCATACATAACTTTGCATTATATATATATAACTAGACGGTATCCAGATTACCGAATAAAATTACAATATTTTAAATAAATAACTAATGCTAAGTTTATAATTGATTTTAACATAGAATTTGCAATAGCTGATCAAAGTTAATGTATGGGAGTTCCAACGTTGATATCAGTATTGAAATAAAATAATAATACTAATAAATTGATAAAATAATAAATCTTTCCATAATTTAGACGATAGATATTTGATGCAGTCTTTTTAGCCGATCTTGAGTGATGAAGCTCAAATTCTCTACCTCGGCGTTCTCATAACGTGACACACCCCCCTTCTAAGAAGACATTGGGGCATGGAACCAATCGTCTTGGCACTTCTATGTCGTTGAACGATCCATTGAAGCCAACTATCACGTTACCATCTTCATTCTTGAACTGGAGAATAAGCTTCACACTACACATCATTATTCTGGAATTCGTGGGTCTTTCCTCGGGTGGACAACAATCGGACCGCAAGATGAACTCCTCGTCTTTTCTACGACGTTTGTACTGTGGCATTGGTCTTAACCACATTGGCGGGTTTCCCATTTCGCGTCCTATGTTTAATTCTTCTTTCTCCTGTACTTCTAAACCCTGTTCCATAAATAACTTCGGTTTAAATGGGCGTAAAGTGGCGTCGCTACTTTCAAACGCATTTGAGTTTGTTTCGTCGGACCTTTGTAGGTCTGATAGTTCATTCCTTTTAATCTCCAATCCTTGTTCCGTGGATAACCTCATTCTAAAAGGATATAAGGCGGAGTCATTCCTTCTACAAGCATCTGGATTTGATTCATCAGTGCTTGATCTCAGTAAACTACTTCCAATGGGTTCGTTTTGACGATTCACCTCTTTTAAGGCGCAGGCGGGCTTTACCGACTCGTCATTGTTACAAACAACAGGGTCGTCTCCCTGGATACTCCTGACACTGGTTATCTCATTCCCATAATCATTGCTAGTAGCATCTTTAAAGTCCACCACTACCTTTGTTTCAGCGTCAATGACTTCGGGTCCGAGGGTACCTTCGATGTTTCTAATTTTCAAATCACATAGTGCACCATCCAGGCAGAGTGCTCCTACCTCTCCTGTGTGAAATGGTGTCTCAACAAAAATACGTGCTTCCGGTACTATCCTCATTTTCCTAAAGTTACCTGTGAATTGTCTTTCATCGACAAGGTTGCGTTTAATAATTCCACCACTGCATCCAGTATCCCTTAAAACGTTGACGCGTTGACCGTTTACTTTTCCATGTGCAATGGGGGTTTGGCTGTCATCTTTCGAGATTTGTCGACATGACAGTGAAATTACCGGTATAGATTTACCTTCTACGGTGATCTTGCCATCATGGATTAAATTACGTATGTCGTCAACTTCTTCGTTAATTAAACAACAGGAGGCAGTAACCTTATCCTGGGGATGGGTGGTGAACTGTGTCGCAGCACTTTGAATTTCATTGAGGTCCTGACATCTTAAATTCCACGTTTTATCGTGATTGTAGTTTCTGCCATATTTTTGTTTGAGATTGCCATCTCCGTTTCGGGATGAAGAACAGGTCTCATGGTCATGACCCCTCTCTCCGCAATCTCCGCAGGTCTTAGAATAAAACTGTTGGCCCTCGTGTTGACTTATGATTCTTTTGCCCTCGTCATTAAGAGGGGGCTGAAATGATGTATTGGCATCGTTCTGTTCGAGACTCAATTTACTTCCTCTCGCCTGGAAATATTCGTCAGTGCGAGATGCTAATGGATCTAAGTCAGAGAGTCCACTTTCCCGAAGAGGAGTTTCATCTTCCTGCGGATTTGCGTCCCTAGGTTTAACTCGATAATCCTCCTCCGTATTATATTCAGTTAATAGTGCTTGCTTGAGGTTAGCAAAGTTG
>JABUQX010104395.1:22500-29570 GCA_015478945.1 Trachelipus rathkii | reverse complement strand
CATACATACTTCATATATATATTATATATATATATTGTTACATATATATTATATATATATATTATTATTATATATATATATATATATATATATATATATATATATATATATATATATATTTCTATATATATATATATATTATATATATATATATATATATATATATATATATATATATATATTATTATATATATATATATATATATATATATATATATATATATATATATATATATATAGATATTGTTTATAAGAATCAATACAAAATATATTACAGATATATATATATATATACATATACCAATTTTTATGTATATATGTTATTATTATTATATATATATATATATATTACATATTACATATATATATATATATATAATATATATATATATATATATATAAAAGTAGTTTTATCGGATAGCAGATAACCCGAAACCGTTATCGCGATAAATTATCGCCATATAGTTATCGGTAGTTTGGAAAAAAAATTATCTCGATACCAATTATCACTGGCCAACAAAGATTTTGCGGCAAAACATTTGAAGATCATTTTAAAGGTAACTTGTTGCCCTGATTCCGAATATGACCTCCGCTTTCCTAGATTGGCTCTAAGTTTTGAGAGAGATACAGGGGTGGTCACAAAATACATTAATAACAACAATTTATGTTAGGTTGCAACGTAATTCACAAAAAAAAAGATATATATCAAATTGTTAATGAATAAGTACATAAAATGCTAATAGGTCAAAGCATTCATTTCAGTACAATGAAATCACAATTAATGCATTACAAATCGCTGTCTATATGATTGTCTTCTGTGTGCAGAATGTTTACAATCACGTTGAAGGCTCCAACAATAGTCTGCCATCATGTGTGTATCCCATCTTCCTTGGTATCTTTCTTCCATCACCTTGATGGAACCTCTCCCCTTGTTCCTCACTATAACATCCTAGATTATCCGGAAACCGATCTAAGTGACTATGTAGAAATTGAACTTTTATGCTCATATTAGCATTCAAATTTTTGAAATCTGAAAGCATTTTCTGTACGAGTTCTACATAGTTGGCAGATTATGGTTGCCCAAAGAGTTCTGGAACAACAACCAAGACAAACCTTTTCCAGGCAGATGCTTCAATATCAGTCATGAATCTCTGTATTTAAATGGTCATCCCTATTATTTGGCGCGAATTTGAGGGCTTCAGCAAAGATTCCAGACGTTGGAGTTTCTCCACATACTCAACTCCTGGAAAAATCTGCAAATATATTTGAAACATTCACCATCTTTTGTCTAGGGCCCTAACAAAAATTGTTTCATCAGTCCTAGCTTGATGTGGAGTGGTGGGAAAATAATTTTCCCCTGTCAACCAGTGGTCTGTTAATGATATTTGATGCACCTACAGTCATATTTTCCCTGGCAGGCCATACAACTTTTCCTCCCAGTGGCTCCTCTTTAGCTCTACTATCCCACATGCATATGAAACAAGGGTACTTAGCATATCCGCTTTGCTCCAAGTAAGATGCTGACCATCTTCAAATCAACGTATATAGACCACTGGTGTTCATTCATTATATCTAAGCTTCTGCAAGATTATTCTTAAATTTTCATATTCCCCTTTCAGTTTTGTTGAGTGACCTATTGAATCGATGATAGCTATTGCCATTGTTCAATAAAGCACACTTAGCTTCTCGTTGAACCATCCATAAACAATCGCCAATCTTTTGGGTCGGTATTTAGGTAACTCCATTTGAGTAGGAGTCCAGGATACCCAGTATGCTAGGTAGGACTCTTCTCTTCAATGAAAGTGGAAGAAGTACTACCTCTGTTGTCCGAAAAAAAGTTATTTACATTCGGCCTGGAGACAGTTCTTTTCACTTAGCCTGATGCTAAAGCTCAGAATCTTGGTTGAGACTTAACTCTCGTACTACATCATTGACTCTCCCTGGGAGAACTGTTGCTGTAGAGAAGTACTTTGTATTCACTACCATTATCTGCACGTGTGCACACCAAATCCTGATATCTTCCTTCACTGTGGGACACTGCTAAGTTCAGAGTGCAGGGAAATTGGGATAGGGATATCTCCACTGGCGTGGCACAGGCTGCCTTGCTGATTCCAAATCCGGATACTCAAATTTACGTTTCTTGTAACGATTGATACCTTCACATTAACCAAACAAAAATACCAGTCACTGTGTGTTATACCATAGGCACACCAAATTCTAAACACCTTTCTTCGTCCATTTTTCCACTGACGTAGATTTTCAACACGTTTTACATACACTACTCTCCTCCAAGTGACCTTATCTTGGTCTCCGAGTTTAATTCCAAAGTATGCCAAATATGCTTGTTTCACAAAGATAGTAATATTTCTTCTTTGGTTCTCCTGGCAATATTCACCACAGGTGTAGCAGAATACATTGTGGTTATTCAAACATTCTCTTCGTGAAGTACTTATAGTGTTCTGAAAATAGAAGAAAATAAAGTATATATAAAGGTGAGCCCCTTAAAAAGAAATAAACGATATTACCGTAAAATATGCATTAAAAAGATATTTGTATAAGAATAAATCTGAACACCCTGTATCTCAAGAACTAGAGCCAAATCTTGAAAACTAATGTCATTTTCTGAAATCAGCACACCCGATATACTGTAATTTTATAAAAGACTTGGCAAAAAATATTTTTTTGTTACATTGGGAAAAAGATTTTATCGGATAACAGATACCCGAATCGCGATTAATTATCGCGATACGGCCACTTATATACTAGTGGCGTTATGTAAGTGCGTGGCAGAAGATATACAGCAGCAGCAGCAGCATATAGCAGCAGCAAATATATAGTATATATATATATATATATATATATATATATATATATATATATATATATATATATATAGTTAGTTATATATATATATATATATATATATATGTGATATATATATATATATATGTATGGTATATATATATACATAACGCCCACACGGAACGGGAGTTCGGATCAAAAAAAAATGACAAGTCAATTTGAATGATACATATTTTTTTTTTTTTTATATATATATATAACCTGTTCTAGGGGCGAATATATATATATATATATATATATATATATATATATATATATATATATATATATATATATATATATATAGCAGTATATATATATATATATATATATATATATATATATATATATATAAATATATATATATATATATATATATATATATATATATATATATATATATATATATATATATATATATATATATATAAGGTTATTATTTGTAAGGGCCATACTTTTTACCAATTGATCGATGGGGAACACAGGGGGATGTTTCACTCGTAAAGGAGGAACCCTATGACACCCAAACAAAGAGCGGGGTTCGGTACCCTCCCGGAACAGCTCTACCCTGTAATTCCCCGGAAGGCAGAGGACCTCGACTCCTGCCATCGTTGTGGTATACCCTTGGGTATTCTTTTTAGTTAAAAACAAACAAAACTATACTAGAGTAATCGTCTTATTTACTTTTTGTCTTATAACGTGTATAAAAGGTCTTAAATAGCTTTCTCCTCATATTACTACAAAAATATTTATTAACAAATAATAATTTTTTTTTTTTTACATTTTCCTAACTAACATTTTACCAGAATTCCAAAAATGTATTTCTTTAATATTTTGTTTTTGGAGATTTTTTTTTTTTTTTTTTTTTTTTTTTTTTTTTTACATTTTTGCCCCTTAAAACTGCCTGGCTATGTAATTGGGTATCATAGAGGCTGCTACCCATTTTTTTTCTTTTTGATCCGAGTTCCCGTTCCGTGTGGGCGTTAAGTGATCAAGTATATATATGCTATATGTTATATATATATATATATATATATAGGCATATATATATATATATATATATATAGTGGTATAGTATGTTATATATATGTATATATATATATATATATATATATATATATATATATATATATGGTAGAGTGTAATAGATCGTGTATGGAAAAATCAATTTCATTCCGATAATCGATGCTTCTTTCTGATGAGCTTCCTAGTCATAAGAAAATGTTTTTACATTTAATTAATGCTAATTTGCCCTATTTTACTTTTCTATATATATATATATATATATATATATATATATATATATATATATATATATATATATATCTAAATAAATATATATATATATATATATATATATATATTTGGTTTCGTTTTAGGACTGTTTGTTGAGGATAAGTTTTGTTAAGGTATACACAGTAAATCTAAGTATACTTAACAAATCTTATTTTATACCTAAACCTATTGCATGGGGAGATAATATACAAAATAAATCGATTGTCAAAAAATATCGTTTTTTTCATACAACATAATCTATACTATTACCATATATATATATATATCATAAATATATATATATATATATATATATATATATAGTAGAAAAAAATATATATATATAGCCGAAGCCGGCATAGATATATATATGGAATATATATATATATATATATATATATATATATATATATATATATATATATATATTCTGGTAGAAAATCAACTAACTTCTTGAGATCCACCAGTGATAAGGAAGTTTTATTGTAAATTTAATTATCAATTACCGATTTAAATCGATGGACATTTTAGTGTCTTTAAGTAATAATTAGGAAGTGAGAAAAGTAGATGGCAGAAAATATGTTCCAGATTTTATTAATTTCGCTATATCATTTAAGATGGGGCAGAGCAGTTAAGAGTGTGTAGGTGACGAGTTGGATGAGCTCTCCTCAAGATAGAGGAGAAGGGGGGGGAGGGAACCTGTTGTGCTAAAAGAATGGGTTATATTTCCATCTTTCTAAGAATTTTATTTTTTAACTAGATCGTTTGGTATTAATTTCTAGACTAATGTTAATTGTAAATAAGTATATTGCATTTGTACTCTATGCTATAAATGTAAAATTAGAAGACTTCAAAATTTTTTGAGGATCAATTTTTGAATTTAAATTTACTTTTTTCTCTCTTTAAATATCATTTCTAACATTTTATGATAATTTAGTAAAAATCGGCGAAAATTGGCTGGTGGCATAAGAATTGATAATTACCTACATAGAAAAATTTTTTAATTGTTATTCCTAACGCCTTTCGCAGATTTAAATAAAACTTACTGAAATGTCAGAAATATATTGTAATTAACGAACATCGTAACGAAAACCAAAGGTACCCAACTATAAAAACTTATAACACGCAAAATTTCGTTCGTTTTCATAACATTTGTCTATGGAGAAAGTAACTTTACATGAAATTAATATGAAATACTTAAAATAAGATCAAATAAAAGAAAATATATAACAAAAAGGTAAAGAAAATATTGAGAAATGAGCCTGGTAATGTTATGAAGTTTTCAAATTTAATTTTTACACTTAAAGCTTTCTGCCACATCCCTCTTTTTTAAACTTTTTTTTATAGGTTAATAATGATGTTGAAGCTGTTTTATTATTTTAGTAAAAAACTTTTGAAAATTAAATTTAACTGATTTTGCTTAATTGTAATTTTTTTATGGGGAGGTGTAGAGTACTTTCCATTACGATTTTCGTTAATTAAAAACATATTTCGGACATTTTCAGCAAGTGTCTTTTGATTAAAGATAGACTCAAAATCTTTGGAAAAAAGACTTGATGCGATTGGACGAATAGTTTGAGACTTGAAAGATGTGACCATTTATCGGTACATGCTGAATGAACGCCCATTTCCAGCTAGAGGGAAAGGCCTTTTTGATAGTCATAGTCGAGAGAGTTTACAAAGGCAGGGTGTAAAAAAAGCACTATGGTTGAAGAAATGGTTGGAAGAAATCATTTCAGCTTTACGCATACTTATTAATTTCAAATATAAAAAAATAAAATATATATATATATATATATATATATATATATATATATATATATATATATATATATATATATATATATATATATTATATATATAATATATATATTATATATATATATATATATATAATATATATATATATATTATCATCATCGTAGACACTTGTCTTTACAAGTACCTCTATAAAAGCTAATTAACATATGAAGAAAATATAAAATATAAGATATATCCCATCCTCGTCGACACTGCTATGTTTACACGTACATGTAAAACACAACTAAGATATATGAAGACAATAAAACAATATAAGATATAACCCATCCTTATTCAACACTGTTTATTTACATGTATACCTGAAAAATATAACTAATAAATGAAGAAAATATTAAATAGAAAATATATTTCACCCTCGTCGAAACTGTTATATTTACTCGTAAGTGTCAAACACAAACAATCTAAAGTATGAAGTAATATAAAATAAATCACCATCTTCGTCAAATCATCTGAAGCAAATCAAAACTATCAGGCCTGCTATCTTTTTTTCGGGAATGAAAACTGACAAAAAAGTGTTTTTAATATATTGAATTCTTATACAAGGTAACATAGTTTTCATGCAATACTAAATAATAATAAGGATTTATTTATTTATATTTTACATACAATTAACTATAATATATATATATAAATATATATATATATTATATATATATATATATATATATATATATATATATATATATATATATATATATATATATATATATATTATATATATATATATAATATATATTAATATCGAGAGTATTACCAAAACGAATTTAAACATTTTATAATAAATTTATTAGCGACTGTTTCGCGGTAAGAATTCTTCTTCCCATTTCCAAGGCTTACAATATAAAGATAAATTTAAACAAAAATATTATAGAAAATTAATAATAATTATAAAATTATAAAAACAATAAAAGGTCTTAGATTTAGATTTCAAATAATTAATTACACTATTATATAGTAAAGATTTACCTTTATAAATAGTAATATCTTCTGTTATAAAATTTAGATTTTATTTAAGGTCGGTTTGAAATGCCAAATATACAAGGATTCTAACAACTGAAGATCGGTTCTCAGTTTGGACAATATTCCAAAATTGTATCGTATTATTGGTCGTTTTCCTTAAGAGAATGAGCATT
>JABUQX010104394.1:32500-42254 GCA_015478945.1 Trachelipus rathkii | reverse complement strand
GCTATATTACTATTACCTATATAATATAATATATATATATAATATATATATATAGATACTATAAATATATATAATTATATTATATAATAAGAGGATTTTTAGATTGACCGGTGGTGGTCAAGTGCACTACTCAACATTCAAAAAGAAAGTCGAAAAATGTTAAGGACTAAATATTAACGTTGATAATAGTGAGTCATTCGCGGGCGTTGCATGAAAGAAAAAGTAACTAGTCCGTTACTCCGTTACTCAAAAAACTAGTTCCGTTTGTAACGGAGTAACGGATCGTGCAAACCTCCGTATATATATATATATATATATATATATATATATACATATATATATATTATATATATTATATATATATATTAATGTATATATAATATACTATATTATATATATATATATATATATATATATATATATATTATATATATATATATATATATATATATAATATATATATTATATATATATACTATTATAAATATTATATAATATTAAAAATATAATTTTAATTATATATATATAATATATACTATCATATATATATATATAATATAATATATATATATATATATATATGCAATAAGTATGCAATATGCAATAAGTATTCACACAAAGGATTTGTTTTCTTTGTGATCAACTCCCAGGAAACCTGATAAGCCGACAAAAGATTTAAGCTTCTAATCTCCCGTAAATTATAATTCTTATTATCATTGCTTTTGTTGTACTTTTGAATGAGTTCCCGCGACTGTGTTAATATTTTGACAGGTCGATTAGAGAGAAGATATCCATATTTTTTCAGGAGTTTAGTTAAAAGCACTAATAATTTTCCCACACAATCATATGTCTGCTCCGCGGCTGATAAAATGATACTATAGAAGGCTATCGGCTTTCCTCCTCCGTCAGGAGTAGATAATATGACAGCTGCAGCGGCGGTATTGGTGGCATGAATGATGATGTCGAAAGGACTGGTGTGGCTTGGGTAAGTTAGAGTATTGGCGTTTCTTATGGCCTCTTTGCTATCTTTAAAAGCTTTTTCCCCTGAGGGGTCCCAATTGATTTTTCGGTTCCCATACGGTTTTCCTTTCAAATAGTGATAGAGGGGCGAAGTAATATTTGAGAACATAGCGACAGTAGAACGATAAAAGCCCACTTTTCCAAGATAACTTCTTAATTCTTTGATAGTTTTGGGTCTTGGGGTGTCTATTATCTCCCTTATTTTATCATCGTTTGGCCTAATTCCCTCTTTGTCTATAGTGTAGCCGAGGTAGTTAATTTCATTTTCAGCTATTTGACATTTACTGAAGTTGACGCTGAAGTAAAAGTATTGTAACCTTTTCAACACCCTTTCAAGGAGGATCAGGTGTTCTTCTTCGTTCTGAGTGAATGAGACTTCACCCATCATAAGATGATTTTGGGTTTCCCTGTAGTTAGAAGTATCAAATGAAGCTGATAATAAACGGAAGGGACGAACCATGGCAGATTTTTGGTAGAATAAACCCATGTTGGAAGTTATATTAAGTATTTCACGGAATCTGGTTAAATCCCGGTGCTTAAAGGGATGGCGTGTATTGATGAACCAGTCAATGTTGTGAAAGAGCTACTTCCTTTCAATGTAACCACTTGCATCGGGAGATGTGTAGGGCCGTAAGTTTTCGGCCTCCATACCTCTTGTAGTTCTCTGAAGCTTGCTATATAAGTCTCACGCGCCTCACCTTTTCAGACGTAATACGGAGTGACCAGGTAGAACGTGGATCTCTGAGCACTCCTGTGGGCCACAGATTGTCAAAATTCGTCTATAGTTTTGAGTAGAGCTGTATCGGGAATTTTTCATGAGGTCTAGAGACGGAGGGGGTCCCCGACTTTGCCTTGTACTGGATAGTGTTAGCCAGCTCGTTATACTTTTTCAGGATATAAGGCGTCCTTTTTCTATCAGTGTCACCTAACCGCCCTACCATTCAACGCTGTGCTTCATTCTTTTTTTGTTTGTTTTATTTTCAATAATTTACGTAAAAAAAATTTGCATTTGTTTAATTTTTATGTGATGATTTCAGGTTAATATGGATGACAATAATTTCATAACCAACTATATTTCATTCTAAAAGTATGAGACTAAGAAAAGACTATAGCCAAATTACTCTGAAGAGAGAAATGATAGAGAAGATGCTGGTTTTCATGCCGCATACTTAACATAAATGCAATTTGAATCAATTTAAATTTTATTCGGGAACACGAATCTGATAAGCAAATCATTATTAAAATCGATTCCCATTTGAAATTTCTTTAAAAATAAGATATTCATTTCAATGTCAGCTACATAGAATGTCTCTACATAATTCCTACCAAGACCTATGTCTATTTCAATATTTTTAACATCATAAATAGCGATTTTTGAATTGTTTGCCGCATACATAAACCCGACAGGTGGGCTGTGATTTGCACGTGCCCCTACTGCCATAAGACTTTTAGAAGCCCCGGAATCGATTACATAATTTACTCCATTAAGACGGTCCAAACCTGGTAAGAGATTAAGTTGTCGATTTTACAGACTTGATTGTTCACCGCCACATCGGTTGTAACCTTGCTACTGTCACCACATCGATCGTTATCAACACTTTTGATGGGGTTAGACAAGCTATCTGTTTTATCGCTCTCACCCACTCTTACCTGACATTTTAAAAAAACCATATTATATAGCGTAAATTTAAGTGAAAAAAGACATGACCCTGCATGCAGAGGCTCACAGTTGTTACAATATTTAACTTCATTAGCTTACCATATAGTTCAAGATAGATGTTAATACATTCAAACAATATTTTTACCGATGTTAAAATGTTTCATAATTCACTCTACTACCAGAGGCTCTCTTCATTGTCTATATTACTGGCGCCTGCTTCCCCTCACAAACAATGCGGTAGTCGATTCACATTATTTATCAATTTTCTATATCACAATTCACTCGAGTACTGTCATTATTGAACATTTTTTGAATTTCAGAATTTCGATACAAGCGGTTGTTCTTTAGCTTGAGAGCCCTGTCCTCTTTTTATCATTAAGCTGATTCGCTCTTCTTTCAATTGCTATAGTCACTTATTATTCTTGTTTGATGAATATTATATTAATTATTATTATTTATTATTATATTATTATTTATTTATTATTATTATTATTATATTATTATATATTAGTTATTAATTATTTTATTATTATATTATTATTATTATTATTATTATTATTGTAGTAGTAGTTGTAATAAGGCAGGGTAGTAGCAGTAGTAGTATGGTTGTTGGTCCAAATGTATAGTTTTTTATTTTCTATATAGTTCACCAGTTATAAAATTGCACTTATGGATTTTTATGTTATTTTCATTGTTCTTTTATCATCTTGGCGATGATGGTTTATGATTTTTATTTGAGGATGAAAGGAAACTTTTTTTCTTTGAACTGATTTTTCCCGACTGCTATATTGAGGTTGTGTGGTGAGCAATCGGGATTCTAGTTTTCCGCATTTTGAGTGGTGGATCTGTTACCATTATTATGTAGTAATGGGTATAGGGGGCACTCCACCCCTTCACATTTGTATGCAAGATATAAGTATCTAGAATGGTAATAACAGAGGTGATTCACTGCATTGTTGAAAGTGCTGGTGTACCCATTACTCTCAGCTGATCGAGATTGGCGAGACAAACTCTTCTCGCGTCTCAAGTTTCCTCTATCAGCTGTGAGTGTCTGACCTTGAAGCATCTGCTGTACTGTGTCAGCCAGCGTCGAGACAGTGTTCGCCAGCTGTGCCAGCTGGGTGGAAAGATGGCTGTCGCTGGGTGGAGTGACGTTAGGTGTGTGCACCGGGTTTTGCGCGATGTTCTTTGAGCCAGCAGCTTCGATTTCATGTCGACTTGTGTGCGTACGCACAGCATTTACCGAGCTCCACGTCTGATCGAAACTTTGAGGTTGGTTTCTTCCGTCTTTGTGAACGAAATTTTTATAAAGATCGTCCGCCACTTTAGTCATTCTCAACAAGTCGTTTTCTTCAGAGAGGGAATATACTGACATCTGGATGTTTACAGGCATTTGTTCTAAGAACAGGTCTAAGGCAAATTTCGGGTTGTGTTCTAAGAGAACTTCGAAGCTTTTGTTCCCCAGTACATTTTTGACGCGGTTTAAATATTTCCTTGGCAACTCGTCTGGCTGTATGCCTTGTTTAAAGACGTCCCGTATTCTATTTCTGAGAGCTGGGAGGTACATTTTCTCTATGTCTTCAAGAAGGAATTCTAGATGCATCTCTTGAATCGGAAATTTTAATTTAGCAATACCAAAGTTGTGGGAGTTATCGGTGCCAATAAGCGAACACGCTCATGGGGCTCGTCAATATGATTCAATTTAAAGATGGCCGTAGTTGCACTCAGACAGTTGATTACATCGTAAGGATCGAAGATGGGCAGTTGTGAGGAACTTAATTGATTATAAGTCTTAATGGGAGACCGATATTCAGAATGCTTTGACCTCCCATTTTGGTAGGCACTTTTGGGCGTCGCATCAGGCTCACTTTCGGAGGTAAAACCAGATGGCGCAGTCTCCTCCCTTTGGGGTGGAGGGAGTTGAGGAGAAGGAGTCTTTCCCTTTCTTGATCGTGAGGAGGCCTTTGTTTGAGCTTTCTGACTCAATTTTTTTGTACTCACCATCGTTATCGACTCTACAAGTTCCTGACTCTCTGGATATTTTGTTGAGTCGTTTAGAGTCAAGCCTAAATGTTTGAATTTTTAGGGTTAAGAGAGCTTGGGTTCAAATTTCCCAACTCTCGGGCGATAACGAATTTTTTTCAATTTTGCGTAGCAACGACTTTCTTCCTTATATTTTACTTATAGAAGGGTATAATTCTTCACGTTGCAATTAGATTAACTCAATCACTTGATTATTTATAGATCTCTCGAACTGATTTAGCATCTATATCACAGATGACGGCAAAATTTTTTTTTCTTTTTTTTTTTTTGATTAATTTGAAATTTAGCAGTTTGGCACTAAATTAGAGGTTGATGCTCCCTAGGGTCACTCTGGGCTTCACCAAAAATGGGTTAATGGACAAGACTCGCTCTTGTCCCCCTTGATAAATCTTAATTAGGGCCCTATCAATTTGCCGGTTTTAAATGAGAGATGTATCTAATTATTTCTTTATTTAAATCAGTAAACGAGATTTACTGGAAATGTCTTTACACAATGAATAATAGGTAATATAAGCACCTTTAAATCGTAGAGATTAACTATATATAATCACGTAATCACTACTTAATTATAAATGGCACTGACCCTATTCTAAGCTAATCCTCTCAGGATGAGAGTTCCGCTAAAACAACCACGAGAGAAGGAAGCTTTGGGCAGCCTCGCCCTCCACTTCACCCCTCTCATTTCGGCATCCCTCCCAATGGGGAGAGACGCTATGATACCCCTTTAGTTACAATGGATTCATAGGAGAGGCACCAGGTCTTACGAGGTGTACACATGAGATTGGCAAAGTAGTCTCTCACAAGGCTGTGTCACCCTTTGTGTCATGCATGCTTAATGACTTACATAATTACTCTAATCATGGGGTTTAGCCCATGTATTTGTGGTGACCTCTGGCTGTTGACAGGAACATTTGGTTCAAAATCTGAAGTGAGGCTTGAGATTTTGATTATATCCAAAGGTTCCTACGAACACTCCTTTAGATGGATACATGTGATATAGGAAAGTGGAAAAGAAGGAATAGTGGAATAACTACTTGGGGAGGGAGGAAAGAACTACAATATATGGGTAATAATACACTTTAGCAATCGAAATTTATACACGTATTAGTTTCCACATCATCGTCTTTGTCTCTTATTTTTCTCAAGAGATACTCACATTTGTTCCTCATTTCCTTCCTCTATTTTCTTCTCATTCCGAGTTTTTCTTTCGGACTGAAGGATTGAGTACTGGTTCGTAGAAGATTTTAACATTTCTTAAGCTTTCTACTACGACTTTATTGTCCTTTATTATATGAGCATTGCTGTTGGTAATTTTGACCACACGATAGGGGCCGTGATACTTTGCTGAGAGCTTTCCGACATTGTATTGTTGATTCTTCACAAGTAGAAATCGAGCCTCTTTCAGATTCTTTGGTAGAAATATATTGCGATTTCGCAAATTAGTTCTTTGCGCTAAGGGCTTGGCCATTAATTCTGTTATTCTTTCAATGTAGGTATCGTATGATTTTGGTCCACTTGAGGCAGTAGTGCTGATAAGACCGTCAGGTATGTTGATATTTTGTCCATATAATAGCTTACTGGGACTGATACCCCCCTCTGAGATGGGGGCGAGCCTCAGGGCGAATAAGACGAACGGTAGGACGTCTAACCAATCTTGTGTTTTCATGGAGGGCTCCGCTAACATCGTTCTAATACTGTTAACGATCATTTTGTTCACCATTTCACATTTCCCGTTGCTTTCGGCATTGTACGTACTGGTCTTGGAGTGGATGATCCCCAACAGCTTACACACACTCTCAAATAAATGTGAAGTAAAGTTGGCGCCGTTATCTGAAACTATTCGGCTGGGGATTCCACAGTGGGGGATTAGCTGGTTTATCAAAGTCTGGACTATTGTCTCTTTCGCGGCGTCCTTGAGTGGAAAAGCCCAAACATAATGAGAGTAGTGGTCAATAAGGGTTAAAAGATACTTGTAACCTCTGCAGGAAGGAAGCTTGAGGACATCTACATGTAAAACTTCAAACTTGTAGGTAACTTCTCTGTATTTTCCGAGTATGGGATTGATTCCGCGGCCAACCTTAGCCACCTGACATTGAGCACAGGACCTTACTATCTCCTTAACTGTACGATGCATCTTCTCGAATACAAAATCGGCTTTTAAAACAGTTAGACATCGATTAATACCGAGGTGTCCCTGCAAGTGGGTCATTCTGATGAGGGCGGCAACTTGGGTGCTTGGGATGATAACGCGTGAATAGTTTAATGATATATCAACATATAAAGAAATCTTTTTCTTCTTGAACCAAAATTCTTGTTTTTTAATGATTAATGAGCTCTTATCATTACCTTCTAATAAGGATTTTATAAATGGATCATCACTTTGGTCTCCGCTTATCTCTAAATAGTCAATTTCTTTCCTAAATCGTTTGATCAGCTCTAAGTGTGCGTCGTTGCAATCTCTAACCAAATTGATTTGTGTCTTTTCTGGTAAAACATCTCTTAATTCATCTACTTTTAATTCCGTTACTTCTTTATTAAATTTATCTAATTTCTCTTTCTCTATTTCTCTTCTTTCTTCTATGCTCAACCCTCTCGTTACTGCGTCTGGAATTTTCCCATGGGAGATATTTAAAGAATGTGTTCTATGGTCATTTAAATCCCATTCATTTTTGCCTTTCTCGGAATTTACGATCTGGTCACGCGCCACACTCCTTGTGGTTTCAGCGTATCTTCTCTTTAAACTGAAGGTGTCTCGTAGTAATTAGGAGTATTTGAAAGACTTATCACCTGACGTTTTGTTATTGTTTCAGCCTCGGCCTGATTGGCTGGCGTAGGGGTGGCTAAGCCAATCACCGAGCTCGGGAGGCGTGGCTTCGCTAGCTCCTCCTCCTTTTTGTTCAGATTGCAATGATCAATTGCACTGTTAGTGATTTCGTCTTCGTGATCAAGATGGTTATGCAATAAGTATTCACACAAAGGATTTGTTTTCTTTGTGATCAACTCCCAGGAGACCTGATAAGCCGACAAGAGGTTTAAGCTTCTAATCTCCCTTAAATTATAATTCTTATTATCATTGCTTTTGTTGTATCTATGAATGAGTTCACGAGATTGAGTTAATATTTTTATTGGTCTGTTAGACAAAAGGTATCCATATTTTTTCAGGAGTTTCGTTAAAAGCACTAATAATTTTCCTACACAATCATAGGTCTGCTCCATGGCTGACAAAATGATACTATAGAAGGCTATCGGCTTTCCTCCTCCGTCAGGAGTGGATAAAATGACGGCGGCAGCGGCGGTACCTGTGGAGTGAATGATGATGTCGAAAGGACTGGAGTGGCTTGGGTAAGTTAGAGTATTGGCGTTTCTTATAGCCTCTTTGCTATCTTTAAAAGCTTTTCCCCCTGGGGGGTTCCAATTGATATTTCGGTTCCCATACGGCTTTCCCTTCAGATAATGATAGAGGGGCGCAGTAATATTTGAGAACAGAGCTACAGTAGAACGATAGAAGCCAATTTTTCCAAGATAACTTCTTAATTCTTTGATAGTTTTGGGTTTTGGAGTGTCTATTATCTCCCTTATTTTATCATCGTTTGGCCTAATTCCATCTTTGTTTATTGTGTAGCCGAGGTAGTCAATTTCATTTTTCCCTATTTGACATTTACTGAGGTTGACACTGATGTTAAAGTATTGTAACCTCTTCAGCACCCTTTCAAGGAGGATCAGGTGTTCTTCTTCCGTCTCTGAGTGTATGAGGACATCGTCCATATAAGCGTGGGTGTTTGGTATCCCTTGTAAGAGAGTATCAATAAAGGCTTGGAAAATAAACGGAGAGGAGACAAAACCCATGGGCAGATATTGATATGAAAAAGAGCCCACATTAGATGTTATTGTGAAGTATTTTACGCAATCAGCATGGAGTGGAATGGCATAGTACGATTGAGTTAGGTCCAGCTTACTGAAGAGGCAACTTCCTTTCAGAGTAAACATTGCATCTGTCAGGTGTGGTAGGCCATATGTTGCGACCTCCACCCTCTTGTTGAGTTCTCTGAAGTCTGATATAAGTCTCACGCGCCCTCCAGGCTTTTCTAGGACACTGACTGGGAAGGACCATGGGGAGTTGGATCGTTTTAGCACTCCTGTGGCCACAAGATTATCAAATTCCGTTCTGGTTTGTGAGTAAAGCTTGTGAGGAATTTTTCTGGGTCGGAGAGAGATGGGAGGCCCCTTAACATTCACTTTATAGGGGTAGGTATTTGCCAGCTCGATTAATACTTTTTCAGGGATGAAGGCGGTTTCTTCGTCAGTAGTTACTTGACCGCCCTCACTTATCAACGCTGTGCTCATTCTTTGATTTTTGTTATTTTTATATTTTTCAAAAATCTCCTCCCATATTTGCATCTGTCTTATTTTGATGTGATGATTTTCCGGCAAATATGGGTTCAAAAATAAACCTTTATATCGCAATAAAATTTCATTAAAAGGTGTAGGACTAGAAGAGACATGCAAAATATTAGGATGAGGAGTAAATGCTAGAGAAGAGGAAAGAGTTTCATGCACATACTTAACATTAAAATTGTAATTTTGATTTAATTTAATACTATTATTTGTGACAGAATCTATAAGTAAATCATTAGTAAAATCGATTCCCATTTGAAATTTTCTTAAAAAAGACAAGCCTAGAATGTTCATTTTGATGTCGGCAATATAAAATGTCTCTACATATTTCCTACCTAGCCCCAAGTCTACTTCAATGTTTTTTACATCATAAATGGCTATCTTAGTATTGTTTGCCACATACATAAACCCGACAGGGGGGCTGTGATTTGCACGAACCCCTCCTGTAAGAAGGCTTTTAGAGGCCCCAGAATCGATTAAATAATTTACCCCATTAACACGGTCATAAACCTGATAAGAGATTGGGTTGTCGATTTTACCGACTTGCTCGTTCACCGCCACATCGGCTGCAACTTTTTTACTGTCACCACAGCCATCGTTAACAGCACTTTGGATGGGGTTTAACAAGCTATCTGT
>JABUQX010104394.1:10000-12500 GCA_015478945.1 Trachelipus rathkii | reverse complement strand
ATGATGCCAAAATTTAGTCTAGGGCTTAGCCAGCGGCCCCCTATTCTGCACTTAACATGCATCTGTATAGGTATATATATGAGAGATATAGTGAGAGATATATATGGGCATATATATATATATATAGAGATATGATATATATATATATGTTATATATATAGTATGCATGTAAGAGGATTGCATATCATGATTATAATTAGTCACAACATTTTTGGGATAAAAGTTGTTCTTTCATAGTTTTACTTATAATTTCAATAATACTCTTTATTTAACAGCATATATGCAGACAATCAGTAGAGCATTGAAGCAAAGTACAGTACACATTGTTATCAAAATTTGCTTTATGTTTCCGTGGAAAGAGCCCGAGAAGCTGATCACGCAAAGAGTCCGCAAGAAAGGCAAGAACCACTGATGAGAGAAGGAATTAGCTACCAATCACAGTATATTATCTGAGGAGGGAAAGAAGATTGGTTGTATTTTTTTCAATTCTTAATCTGGTTTGCACTTTATCAAAAATTCAATCTCCTTTCTATTTAAAATATCGTCTCAGCTAAAATTAAATAGGGAAAATATAATGTATCACAAACCAACTTTATAAATCATAAACAATGTGAGAAAGGGCAATAAATAAAGCAAGCACCCTTATAAAGTGTAAATATGAAAGTGAAGTGCAAAGTGAAAATTGTTGAATATTTTTATCTGTAATGGTATTAAAATTTAAAGGTCTTTTATTTCCGCTTCAGCAGCATGTACATATGAGGTTTACCAAGAATAATCTGTATTATCTGATTCATCTCCTAGTAACAAAACCCCAATAGGTGATACAGTTCTCTTATTTAACTTGTACATATTATGTCGCCATCAAGCACAAGCACAAGCACTGGAAGATCAAAGCACCAGCACAAGCACAAAGCACAAGCACAAGCACAAGCACAAGCACAAGCACAAGCACAAGCACAAGCACATCAAGATTACGTTAATATCAAACACGCACACGCACAATACGCACACGCACATGCACACGGCACACGCACACTTACACGTGATGATTGGCACGACGTCACACGCACACGCACACGTACCGCACACACATCGCACTATAAGATGGTGGTGATATGGTTAAGTATATATACCGTATATATATATATGAGGAGAAGATATAGAGTATAGATGAAGATATATGATATGTATATGTTATATATATATATATATATATATATATATATATATATATATATAGCTTATTGAATTTCCTTGATACTTGGATGCGTTGCCTATACTTTGAGTAAAATTATAACGTAGTTGTTTTTTTGAGAAAAAGGTGCGTTTGAAGTGGTAGAGATGTGATGTGGATTAAATCTTTATGATTGAAACAAAATGATTGAGAAACATAGAGAAGAATAAATTGTATTTAGTTTTATGATTTGAAACATAAAAAGGATATTAAATATGGTTTCATGTGTTAGTGAATATGAAGTGTTGTGGTAGGCTTGAATGTGGAAACAAAGACAGGCTGACGACATCATGCAAAAATATCAAAATGGAGCTGAAAGATATTCATATTATTAGTATGAGGCTTGATATAAGCATCTTGTCTAATTTATATGGATGGTCAAGAAACTGAGTAAATATGTTAGAATGATAGAGAGTCGAAAGAGAAAGCCCACCGCACAGAGGATGAATCAGTTTTAGTTTAACCATAAGAGTTTGAGAGGATTGGTAGAGAGATTTGGTAGGGTAAAGATGGGTTTGCGCAAAATGCAAAAGAGTAGGTATTGACAGTTAAAGTGAGACAAATCCATGGTGTGAAGTTTTGTCAGAGAGGGCATAGCTGGAACAAAGTGTCTGAGTTAAGGATTGGTGGAACATGTGCTGACAAATGTGAACCAGGTTGGAAGCAGAGAGTGGTAGGAAAGTTTGTAAATGCAGACAGGTTACAATTAAACTTTAGTAGCAAAGGCTAAGTCTTATGCTAGGGTCTTACATGAGGGTATAAATACCTGTAACACTGTATAGTAGTACACTATGGTCAGGAAACAAGAGAAATGTAGATTCAAAGTGGTGTTCGATGGACAATCTTGGGGTGGCAGTGAGAAGAATTTATAAACAGAATGAACGAGCAGCGTTGTGGGGTGTGAAGGAAGAGGTGAAATGTGTGGGAGAATAAATGGCTGAAAGTACGTTGAGGTGGTTTGGTCATGTGGAAAGGATTAATGATAGTTTGGCATAAGATGTATAGTGGTGTGTGCTGGGAATCGACCAGCTGGTAAAGAAAAAGTGGATTGAGTCATTAAAGGAATGCCTGGGGGAATGTGAGCTCAAGAGTTAAAAAAGAAAGCTGTATAATAGTATTGAAATTGGGAGTTTCGCAGGATATGGCTGTGGCCCACCTGGGGCCAAAAGAACTATGTATTGACGATGGTTATAGTGAGGGAACCGTCGCGGTCCCGTGAAGCCTCCTAGCGAATTTAACGTGACGAGTTCTCACTCTAGCATAAAG
>JABUQX010104394.1:2500-5000 GCA_015478945.1 Trachelipus rathkii | reverse complement strand
TTATCCCCCCATCATAGTACATGTGTAACACAACTCAACAAATATATATATATATATATATTAGTATATAAATATATATTAATATATATAATATATATATATATATATATATATATATATTTTATATATATATAATATAATAGTATATATATATATATATATTTATATATAATATTTAGATACGGAAGTTTTTTAAATTTTAAAAAAAGGAAATGAATTGAAAAATTCATTTTTATTTCTAAAAATAGCAAGAAGTTTTTAGCGTTCCCCTTGCGGCTTCAAAATATATAAAAATGCAATTCCCTTCACTTAATATATGCATTTGTTTAATGCCTATACTAATGTTTTAATATATATTATATATATATATATTATATCATATATATATATATATATTATATATATATATATATATAGTATATATAATATATATATAATATATATATATATATATATATATATAATATAATATATTCAACATCATCCCTCCAAACAACATCTTACAGACACCACCTTTTATCCACACATCATATACACATACTTAATCACAACCCCTTCTGCACAACATCTTACAGATATTCTTATCCCTTATATCCCTATATTGTGGGGAGAAAGAATTGCCCACATCATATGTCCTGCGTGCGTGCCCGTAGAATGGCGACTAAGGGGAGGTGGTAGTTGGGTGCTGCCCACTACCCATTACCCTTTGCTAAAGCCCATGGCTAATGCAAGCCTTGGAGAAGGTCATGATCACAGTAAGCGGCCTTCCTATCTTTTCGACGAAAATGGTAATGAACCGTTGGGTACATGGAGTTCAGGGGAATAAGATATTGTGGAGAAGAGGGAGAAGTGATTGGATTCATTTAGAAAGGGCAAATTTTGATTTCCTCGCTATGACTGCAAACAAAGATGAAAGGAACGATGAAATGAGTTGGTGTGTGGTGTGAAATGTGTATATGCTGGTGTGGAAAGGAATGAGGGGGTGGAGAGATGGAGTTGCAATTCTGATGAGTGCTTGTGTACAGAGCTATGGTAGATTTTTGTTTGTGTGAGGGCCTACATTCTAATTTAAATTAAATTTTGAAAAGGTCAAGGTATGTGTGGTTGTGACATATGGTCCATCTGAAGGTAATGTTGAAAGAGAGTGCAATTTTCTGGGATCGTCTGAATGTGTTTGGATGGGGTGAATAGGACTTCTGATTGATTGTGTTGGGTGACTTAAATGGTTGAATAGGTATATCAAAAACGGAATGGTATAACAGGTGGCTTCGGGGTGTCGGAAGAAATTGAGAATGGTTGGAAGGTGATTGTTTTCTGTGAGAGAGAGTTAATGCGTGTATGTAATAACTTTCTTCAAACACAAGAGATTCATAAGTATACTAGAGTTGATGTAGTAGAGATGGGTATCGAAGTGAAAAGTATGATTTGATTTTGTATTGGTGAAGAAGGAGATGTTAAAGTATGTGCTGGATGTTAAATTTAGTGAGGGAGTTAGGAATGGGAAATTATCGATCATTTATGTTGTTTTTAATGTAAAATTTAAGTTGTGGGACTTGGATGGAGAAGAAGGTGATAAGCAATGAAGTGGATAGAAGTTAAGGAGTGAGAAGGTAAGTGACAAGGTAATAGGAAAGTTTTAAGAGCGTTGCAAGTAAATCAGTTGAATGTAACAAGTTGAAACTGAATAAATCTGGAAGTAAATGAAGGAAGCGGTTGTTAGAAGTGCAAAGAAGTATGTTGAATGTGCTAAAAGTAGAAAGTAATATGTTAACATTGATTGGTGGGAAGAAAAAGGTGAATAGCGGTTAAAAGTAAAAAGGAAAGCGTGGTTGAATTACTAAAAGCCAATGATGAGGTTTTCAAAAGAAAAATATTTGGAATTATACAAGGGGAAAAATACTAAAAGTTGCATATGTAGGAGGAAAAAAGAGAGTAAATGAACAGTTTGGTAAACAGAGGCGAATGATGGAGACTTTTACAAAGGGAAATAGGAAAGCTCTCTTGAAGGAAGACGAAAGGTAAAGAAGGAGAATAAGGGGAGTCTCCGTAGAATAATGAATAGGATTGTGCTTTCTTAACTGATGACAATCGGTGTGAGAGGAGTATTGTGAGGACATTTCGAAAATCTGCATAACATTGGCAGTAATGAAGAGAAGATAATGAATGTGCGTGGGTTTGATGGTTTAAGAAGTAATATGTATTTTGGGGATGAATTCATTAGTATGGAGAAGGTAATGGGTAGAGTGAGAAAGTTGAAATACTGTAAATCTGTAGGTATAGATAAAATTACTGGGTGAAATGAGTCAAGAACGGAAGGCAAGATGTTTGATTTGATTAAGATTTGGAAAGTTGTATAGCAGAGCGTTTATGGAGAGTATAGTTCCGAGGGAATGGAGGAAAGCAGCAATAGTATCGTTATATAAGGGTAAGGGGGATAATGGTAACTGTAGGAATTAATAGGGAAATTAGTTATTGATTGGAAAGATACATGGCTTGTTAT
>JABUQX010104393.1:0-45859 GCA_015478945.1 Trachelipus rathkii | reverse complement strand
GGAAGATATATGCTGGTATTTTAGTCGAAAGAGTGCGTCTGAGTGACTGAAGGACTATTGGTGAAGAACAAGTGCGTTTAAGAGTGTTAGAGGATGTGTGGATCAAATCTTTACATTGAAACAAATGATTGAGAAATGAGAAAGAAGTATTAATTGTATTTAGGTGTTATAGATTTTGCAACGGCGATATAGAATTAATTAGGAAGGGCCCTTATGGCAGTAAATATCAAAAGGCATGTGTGCTTGCTGTGAAAGTATTTATCAAATGATGTATATGAGATGGTGAAGCGTGTGCTTAAGAATAAAGGATTGTTATCACAATGTGGTTACTAACTCATCTATAGTCTCTTGAGGTCGTGCAACATCGTAGTGTTTATGTGGTCTCGTGATTATCTTATAACTTTGTATCTCAGAAATATATGGATTTTAGGGTTATGAGACCATTAGAGATGTGGCTGCGTGCAGGTCACACATGGACTAATATTAAATGGAGAGATTTGGAGGTGTCACAAAGTGATGTGATGTCCTTACCTTCAGTTATTATAATTGGCAGGGTTTCCAATTTTTTTTTTAAATATTTAATTTGCGTTTTAATCTCCTTATTTTCTAACTGGGGGTGCAAAATGCTCGAAAATTATATATGTGTATTGATGTATATCTGAGAGTAGTGTTTGAGAGGATTGCGCTAGAGCAGATTTTGGCAGGGTCTGTAATAATGAGGGTTGGAAAGTAAAAATAGATTGAAGATGTTATGGTTGTGAAGTGAAGACAGTCCTCGGTTAAGATAAGTTAGATTGTTTAGCAGCTAGGAAAGAGATGTTGTCTGAGCGTCACATGTGTAGAGAGATTAGTTTAACTTAACTATTACACTTGATTCTTTATTCTTGAGTAATCAAAAGCTACCTCCTGTAGGCGTCTCACTCTCTTGTTACATTATTTAGCACTTTATATCCTTCACAAAACATATGAAGTGATCCTTGCATGTTCACATAGCATTCTCCTACTTAAACCCTCATTCACCTTCTTCTACTCCTTCACCTTAACAGTCACACGCCATACGTTCAGATATCCCTCTCTGCTAATTATACAAGTAGTAACCCCTGTCATGAGTGTTTCCCAGATTCAGTAAATGAAATAGTCTTGTATTCTCCTCTTACCATTTTTTCAATGAACTGATACACTTAAATATATGTGTTCCTTGATGAGAGAATATATCCTTGTCATAATGAAGTGATTATCGATATAGCTACCGGAATAATAATCTATCGATATATGAATTTATATCTTATATTGTTTTATTTATAATAATGGTCATTCACCTTTGCAGGAAGGATTCAAAACTTATTTACAGGCAAGTTTATTTCATAAGATAACAAAGAAAATTAAGAAAGCACGTCAACTCCTTCATTAGAATAGCTATCTCCAGTGAGAAAACAGATGAGAAACGTCAAGTCCGTCAGATTATATGCTGCGAAAAGTCTCAGTTGCCTCCTCGCTAATCAAAGCTGTTGACACATCCGACTTCAAATTAATTTGTACTTCATATAAATGATGCCGGTGTACTGCAAAAAATACCATATGATATTGATATGGAGTATTATTTTATAAAATGAAAGCTCGAACACTGGAGTTGTTCGCGAATTTTTGTCTTGTCTCATTTTTACTTCTATGATTTTATTATGCTCTTAGGTATTACAAATAATTGTTTTTACATATTTTATAATTCTAGGAAATGGAATTTCTAATCAGAAAAACTGTTTTTTTTATAATTTAGTAATATATATATATCTATATCTATATCTATATATATATATATATATATTATATATATATAAAAATATGAGGTATATATATATATATATATATGATATATATTATATTATATATAGATTATATATATATATGCATATATATATAATTATATATATAGTTGCAACAAAAACACAAAATTACATACTTTATTTTATATATTTTATTAAAGCTATTATCATAAGTTCAATCTATGGTAAATTTACTCTACTTATTGGGCACACGCGTTTCTCTAAATGTCAGATGAGATGCTTGGCTTGAAATCTTCCACTCTTAATTGGGGACTTCATTCCTGAGAATGACAAATACTGGGTATTATATCTTTTTCTGTTGGACATTCTTGACATTATAATGCCCGTTATATCTGAAGATCACTTAATTCAGTTAGACGTTTATAGAAGGCTTACTACTAATTTCTGAAGCAGAATAAATGAAGCTGTGAATACGATTATTTAATATCTCTACCGAAAGCAACTTGCGACCGACAATAAACTCTTTTAGTATCAAAATCATTTCTCTAGGAACAACGCCCTCTAAGAAGTCATGCATCCAATCCAATGCGATGTTATCGGTTACATGAAAGTATGGCAACTGATTAAGAATGCTTACAGTTTTTATACCCATGGTGAAAACGCCATTTTCCGCAGTTGTTACTACAGCGTCGTACTCGGCTTTTTTCCTAGCTAATGATAAAATTGCTTTAGGAGCCTTTTGCGTATTGTATTTGTCCATTGTACAATGTCTACAAAAATCACCATCGCATTTTCCTAAAGTTGTTTCCCAATCTGAAACTAACGCCAAAGCAACATTTCATGACTCATTATCCCCATGTAATTAAACAATTAGGCCCGCCTATTAGATATTCATCATCTAACAGATTTTTGAGAGTATTAGCTATTTATATGTCTAAGGATATATATAGAAATTCATCTGATTAGATACAATATTTGTGCAATATCGTAAAATATATAATTTAGCCATGAAAGAGTCTGCCTACATAACTTTGTCATCACAACCTGTACCTTGAAATATAATATATCCGTCATACAAGTAACTAATTAAACAAAATATAGTTTATCGTGTCTCATTGAACTTAGATATCTGGAAGAGACGCCTTCGTGATTGAAAGGAACCTGACATTTACTGCAAATGTGGAAACAGGTAATATAAGCGTACTATATGGTGCGACATATCCACATATATATGATCGTGTGACGTCATGTAATACTCGCAGACGAGTGAGTATTTATAGAAATAGAAGTATTTATCTTAACATAAGTTGCCTTGCTTCGGAAAAATTTATATATTTAATATATTATAGCATTAGTTTCTGCAGATATGTTTGCTAAATATATATAGAGTACTGCGTGATTACTTATTTTGAATATCATTTTGTGTCATCAATTCTCACCTTCATATCCATTATTGTAGAGTACAGCATTAGCCCAGAACATAAGACACAACTTGATGTGTGCCATTTCATTCCTCTAGTATATCCTGCATATACGACAAAAATATACTATGCTTAGATTAACGTCTGCTTAAGTGAAGCTCTCAAACTTTATTCACGTATTTATTGAACATATATTAAATAAAGTGTGTATGCTACAGTGATTTATGAATGAATATTTTACGCTATATTATCACACTGTCCATTTACCATATACACGTTGAAAATATATTTATTTTGTACATTCTAACTTTACATAAAATTTTAAAGTAAATAATAAATTGTTAAATTTTTGCGGTTTACCAGATTACCTGTATTATAATGACCTAACTACAATTTTAAATTTATGTATAACATAAAGAATGGTATGGTTGTCTTACATAATTATTAAAATCAGTAGAACAATGTAATACTTTGTATTTAATTATTATCTAAATTTTATAAAACTTTTAAGAGATGGAAGAACTTTACAAGAAGTTGATAAAAACTCCAAACTCTCCGAATCATATTTCTCACACTCCACTCACACAATATTTCTGATCGTATATACTCTGTTATCCTAATTATGCCCGTTTTGTAATTAATGATTTTCTAAAACTGTATAGATTTGATTTGAGTGACGAGCTTCTGATTCATGCTAATGGTATGAGAACTTTTTATATTAAAATATTATTGGCGTCAAACAGTCGTTGATTTACTGCTATGTTATGTTGAGTTAATATATAACACTATTCCAAAGTATATTTTTGTGACAATATATTGTAGTATATGATACTAACAACAGACCTATGTAGATAATGTAATTTAATTTATATATATTATATATGTGTTTACATTCTTACTAGTTATTTTATTCAAATTTTTAATACTAAAAATATAGCAATGCTTATAATTTAAAAAAATGTAAAATAGACAACTAGTTTCAGTATATAATGCAAATACTTGTAAGTCAACTGAAAGTAATACTAAACAAAGAACAAAGAATATTTCCATATTTCAGGAAATGGTTGTTCGCTATGAATTTCTTCCACAGTACAAAACAAAGAACAAAGAATATTACCATAATTACAATTTCGCTCAATAATTATACTATTGAAAAATAGTTTATACTAACAAATAGAGTTTAAGTAACATACTACAAATAATTTCAATATTAGTATGAGTATCTTGAAAATATTAAAAAATAAACTATATCAATGATAATATAGGTATCTATAAAACTTAATAATTTATAGTAGTAATGAACATACAGTATATTTGACAATTACTCTTACTCTTAAGTAAATGTATTAGTAGTTTCACAATTTCAAATGTGTGCTCAGTTAAAAAACCTTCAAAAATTATGAGTATGACTGAAACAACTAGAGTTAACTATGTTCTCAACGCCTAACTAGTACAATACCGCTTATATATCACAGAAAAACTGCTTCATAAAGTATATTCGCGGTGATCAATATCTGAGAAATTCGTAAGAATTAAATGATCAACATAGTTAAAATTTCCACCTCATCTGCTAGTAATTAAGTAAACTCCACAATAAATGCCCGTGAGGTATAGTATATGAACTATTGAACAAACTAAGTAATAGTTTAACGTACTAGTAAATTAATATTATAAAAAAATTCTTTAATAATTACTTTAAAAAATTAAATTGCGTAAAAACATGCTAGAAATGGTAATTCAATTCATTTATATGTCAGTAAAAATAAACGCTCAAAAATTATATATTTATAGTATAATATTGACAAACTACAGTAATAGTTAATCGTATTATACTAGTAAAATACTTATAATAATACCTTATTATAAAAATAAATAGAAATAACAATTTCTAGAAATGGTAATATTAATTTCATTTATGTAGAGTGTAATAAAATAACACAAATATAGAAGTCGGAGTGGTCAGCCGTGTTAAATAATATTAACGTACTAGTAAATTAAGTAGTAAAATTCACTACTACTCTTCTAGCTACTAATTATAGTATAAAAAGATAGTAAAAAAATTGTTTCCTTTATACTACTAAAATAATAAAAGTTATATACAAATAATAAAATAGATAATAATTAACTAGTAAATTTACTATAACATTCTGTTATTACTACGAATACCAAAAGTGTAATAAGGTAATTACTTATTTAGAGTTGGATGAGCTCACTATAAAGCATCGAGAAAAAGTAATAAATACTAAAAATCAAGTTTATTTTATTAACTATTAACTTTTTATGAAATTTTACTATAATATATATAATTATAATATTATATATATATATATATATATATAATATATAATATTATATATTATATATATATATTATATATATTATATGTTATTATTACCCTAGTGATTCAAAACACTTTAAAACAAATTTTATTACTCTCTACTATAAGGTATTTATTTGTACGATGGTTTATAAATACCTATCAAAAATGCAATACCTACCATTGCCTCTCATATACCCATAATAGTAGCTTGTATCAGATGTGGGCAACCCCGCCTCATTCAAGCGCTAGATCCTCAGCTAGCGCTATATCGCACCTCGTAGAGAAAACGTAGTCTGAGCAGCGCTCCCTCACGCACTTATTCAGACCATCAAACCTCCACTATCGCAACGCAAGTCCGCACCTCCGCACGTCTCCGGCTAAAATAATATGTGCGACTTCACAAAAGATTTTAATATTAAATACTCAATAGTATATAGAAGAAAATACACAATAATTATATTATTATAAATTATTATGTAATATTGAATGAATATTATACCAAAATCTCAAAGATTTTTCAACTTCCTCCTTACTCAAGTGTACTTCATAAGTGAGACTAAAGAGATCATATTAACTTTTTCTCAAAAAGATTGGTGCTCAATTAATAAGAAGTGAAGCACCTCCTATTGCCCTCAATATCAAATAATATCACCACATATACTAATATTCACTCACGCTCATATACAGTCTGCAGAACTAGGAAGTGACTATATATGTATATATTTTATGAACAAGTTCAACCAATAATATTCTGCTATGTGAACTGTAAATAGAGAATAATTCATTTGTGAAAGTGGTGTGCTCTAGAGTAGTAACACTGCCAGACAGGTTCTATATCCGTTAATTTAGGTTCTCACCTAAATCATTCTGCCCCTTCTGAAATAGTTTTAATAACTCCTGTCCACCCATTATGAGAGGTAAACTATATGATATCATCTCTCTCAAGACTTTTAGTAGAACATATGAAATGCCTCTCTCGAGCCGTCCTGCATATGCTCAAACCGGAGCTGCCAATTACTAAGTATTCAAACTCAGAGTAGCTACATACAATTTAGAGGAGCTTACAGTCTGAAGGTAATAAATTTATTTATTATTTATAAATCAAAATGTTATTGTGAGATCTCAAATAATAATTCTTAAGAAAACTTTATTATATATAAAATTATCATTTTATATCTACATATTAGATACTAGATCCTGTGTTTTTTAATATATAGAACATTTTATATATATGTAATATTAATATGAATTATTAATATCATATATATTATAATAAATATAATATATAATATATATATAATATATATAATATTATAATATGTTAGTCAATTCTGTGTAAACCCCAAATATTGTATATATATATATATATATATAATTATATATATTATTATATATATTATTATTATACATATATATATATTATATATATATATATATAAAATTTATTATATAATATTATATAATATATAAAATAAATATTTAATATATATTTTATATTTTTTGGTGTTTTACACAGAATTGATTTTAAATATATTTTTATATTAATATTAGTAATAATATAATTAATTAAAGTTATAGATAGATGAGGGTAATCTATTCAGTCATATATAAAATCAATTTAAATGTTATTTTGTTATATATATTATATGTACTTTAAGGAGGTTGTGAGGATATTTTTGTGAAAGTTTTAAACTTAATTAAAAAACAATATGTCTTAGACTAAAAGTATTAAAAATCGAAGATAAAATAAAAATTTCATATTCTTCTTAACACGATAACTTAAGTCTGAAATGTTAAGCCATTTTTCCATTTTATATAAAAAGTAGTGCGGATACAAAATGAGAGCGGGAAATTTTATTATACTGATCACCGTCACGTGTCAATGTCCACGCTAATTTCCTGAACGACTCCGCACCTCCTCAGCTAGTCCGCACCTATATCTTTGGTAGTCCGTCTTGAGCGTGGAATAGCGTCTTAGCGGGATCTTATTAAAGGCAGTTATAGAAGGTGTATACTCCCTAACTCTTTGATATATATAATTATTAATATATATATTAATTATATATTATATATATATATATATATAATAATATATATATATATATATATATATATATTATATAATAATATTAATTATTATATATAATATATTAATTAATTAATATAATTAATTATTAATATTATAATTTATAGATATGATAATATATATATATATATATTTAAATATATAATTTAATCCTAGAAATATATATATAGAAATTCACGCACCCAAAACATTCTAAACTATATCACTAGTTGAGACTATTTTCTAGGATTATTTTGTATAATAAAATAAATATTATATTTAGTATTAAACAATATGTTATTTTAAATTGATTAAAAAAGAGATTAAAAATTTAAAACAAAATTCTTAATTAATAATTTAAGTGCTTTTATATGTCCATAATATATTTATTATCTTTTATATATATATATATAATATTAAGGTAATATTATATTAATTATATTATATATAATATATTGATATACATATTTTATATGCTAATATATTTATGAAATTAAGAAGTATAAAAATTAAATTATTGTTTTATATATATAATCATCTTATTCTTTACAGCTCAATATTACTTAACTAAACTTGACTTAATAATAAATAATTAAATTATAATATAATATATATATGTAATAAAATTATATATTATATATAATATATATAATTAAATATATATTAAATATTATAATATAAATTTTAATTATAAATTAAATAATAATATAATAATAAACTAATATAATATAATAATAATAATAGATTAATATTTAATTTTTTTAATTGTAATATGAAGACGTGAAAAATAGGATAGGTATTAATAATATTATAAAATTAATATATATTTAATATTATATAATAATATATTTATATTAATTATAATATATATATATATCATATATTATAATTAATTATATATATATATATACTTAAATATATATATATTAATATATAATTATATTATTAAATATATATATATTAATATATATATATATATATATATATATTAATATATATATATATTATATATATATTAAATATATATTATATATATATATTATATATATATATATATATATATAATATATATAAATTAATATATATATAATATATTATATTATTAATATAATTAATATATATATATATAATATAATTATTAATATATATATTAATAAGTATATATATATATATATATTATATATTAATATATATATATTATTAATAATTAATAATATATATATAATATATATATTATATATATATTATATATATATTATATATATATATTATATATATATATATATATAGAATTATGATAGATAATAGGAAAAATTATTTGTCAATTTTAATATTATATATATTAATGTCATTTTCAAGAACCAACAGTCAAATAATTAAATACCAAAAAAGAAACTATCGGTAATAATTAAATGAAGTAACGAATATGAAGGAAGTTGAAAATCAGTTTCATATCTTTCATAATAATTATAATTTCAATATATGAGAAGATAACTATTAAAAAAAATATATATAAATTATTTATATTCTAATATTATTAATAACCCTTAAATATTAAGTGTAATAATATCTCTTAAATATCGAAATATTTTTCACTGACGATGTGATGTGACTTATAGAAACCTGCATTAGTCTCTCAGAGAGCAAAAAAGTGCAAATACTATTATTATTATAATTTGTAGATAAATATTATATATATTTATTCATTTATTATTATCTTTTAGGGTGTGAGGGTATTCGAGTTCGACGGTAATATATAAATAGGACAGTATAGTCTGAGTGGTATAAAACGAAGTCTTCCCGTCGTTATCCCTAGGTATGAGCTCGGTAGTAAAACCCGACTCTTATCCACAGTATCTTGTTTAACCCGGGTGGTTATTTCGTTATGATTAAAAAAAATCAAAATTTGGCACCTTTACTGATTGACTATCATACTAGAGTAAGCTGAGCATCTTTTTAAATTATAACGAAAAACCCAGTAAGTTTCTTACATATTAACAATTTAAATTTTTAAAAAAAGAAGCGTTATTTTTATTTTTATTTTTTTTTTTTTTAATTCCGGTGATTAAAATTTGTTTAAAAGTCTCTACTGTATATAATAAAAATTATATTTATTTATCGTGTACCTTGTTATTAAGTTATTCTAGTTACATAGCTGGCCTTTCGGTAGATGCTGATACCTTATATATATTAATTATATTATTATATAGTATTAATGATATATATATATATATATTAATTAACTTATATATATATATAATAGTATATATATATATATAATATATATATATATCTAATAAGAAATTTTACAAGCTATAGGTCTCAACCACTCTCATAACGTGAGAGCTATACAATATATAGATTACTCTCTCGACGTATTGTAACTTGTTTTTCTTTTACTAGATCATAAAATGAGAAAATCAAATTTTGGTTCCCCCATGAAAACCCCTTCTAACCAAATGAATCCAAGCAAGAGTTTAAAATCTCAATGGCCTCGTACTTATAACCATTATGATTTAGTCTGCGTTTCAGACCTCTCGCTTATACACTTGTAATCAGAGCTCAAGGCTATCGTACATCTAGTTTATGAAGAAAGTTGTCCATAACTACTCTTCTTTACTTCCTAGTTGCTTGACGTATCATGAAAATTGCGTGGCATAGCTCGGTTTCTTTCTAGAGGGTCAGCTAGTAGCTACGGTATATACTTATACTTTGTTTAGCGATACTCTGCTCTCTCGTTATCATTAGGCTTCTTTTACGATTACTATAGCTCTTTCTCTCGACATAGCGAAAGTGTCACTCACTTCTCTATATAAATGAAATGAGTCGAGAGAGGAGAGATATTACTTCCTCCATCGACCGGAGATATCTCTATATATCACGCCAGAGTATTGCTGATGAGTTTAGAATAGAATAGTAAGTTTCACTCTCCGCGAGGAAGCCTCCTTACTTTTCCTACTATGCCCTATCGCGAGCCGTTCCCCAAAGTGAGAACGTGTCAAGTCTATACTTTTAATATAGCACACTGGTTTTCCTCTTTGTCTCACGATAATTGTCTTCGATGTTTATCCTTCGCTTATTTACAGTGTCTTATACTTAGAGAGTTCAGAAGAGCATCAGTATCTGTTGTAAGAATGAGATAAGAGACGAAGAGATGTGAGAGCAAGAAGATGGAGGAAGAGAAGTAAACCATTCAATAGAAGAGACAAGAGAGGACGAGTATTACGAGTAGATCTTCGAGAGAGAGTCCCTTGACTGATCCTACGGTTTCCTTTAGAAGGATGATCTGATTGATGCAGAGATAAGAGAGAGCGAGATGAGATGGAGTGATTGACGAGATGCAGAGCTTCTTGAGAGAGATGGAGATGAGACTGAAGAGAGAGAGAGAAGACTTGACGAGCGCACAGTATCCATGTAAAAAGAACGACGTCGAAGTATAGAAGAGTAGAATGACTGCCACACTTCGAAAGCAAGAAAGAGATTGGAAAGGATTAGTGAAAGTAGGAGAGTTAACAAGTAGAAAAAGGCTCTAAACTGCAACCTATTAAGGATAACAGTGTGTGTTTGTGTGTACAGCCACTCCAGATACTCCATACAAAGGCGACTACCGCGAACCCCAATAAAATAGAGCAAAGCAACATTAAGACTGGAGTAAGAGATGTTCAAAAGGGCCTCCTCAGAAACATTGCGAACCTATTTGAAGCTCACTGTTAGAATAAACATAAGAGAGAGTTGTCAATCTCTCTGTAATTGTGTAGTATGATGGAGTGTGACAAAAGGAAACGCCAAAAATATAGAAAGGATGAAGTTAGATTTGGTGTTGTCGATAAGGTATTATAGTTGTGTAGAAGGTTATATCAAATAGATAGATAAAGAAACCGTATTTAATGGACATTGAAAACTACCGTATTTTCTTTGCTCCTTTTCATGAACAAGGTGACTGAGTACGTTACCAGAAAGAAGGGATATCCGAATTCAAAAGACGGGGTCGAAACAGTTTACAAAGATGCAGGGGCGCAGCACACAGCCGCTCAAAAGCACAACGGTTGTGTGAGCAACCACTCATGAAATAAATTACTCGCACCGATCAACGTAAGTTGCGAAGAAAGATAAGAGAAAGCAAATAAAACTAAACACTATTTAAAAAAAAAGTCAACAAATACATTAATAAAAATATTAATATAAAATAATTTAAATCTGGAGAAGAAAAATAATACCCAGCAAGTATTTAAATAAATTATGGGGTAGGGTCTTCTCAGAAGGGAAAATAATAAATGAATAATTGTGTTTTGAGGAATAAGGTTGTTTGTATTGCATGACCCTAAATGCATTTCAATTAACAAAATACTTAAAATAGATTTAGAAATGCGGTAGATCAGGGATACATAAGAAACCTTGTTTGTGAAAGACGGAATGGTTGAAGCACCCATCTAAGGTAAACGTTCTTGTGCCCAGTATTTTGATCTGGTTATATGGAAATGACCTCACTCATCTTAATTCAAATTTTCTTTATTACGTATTTAGTTAGGTTGCTCTCGTTGGAATTTCGTCGCGCCCTATAACTAATTGCGCAATTTTTCTGGGAGTCAAGAATCTTAGGCGATAAGTTTTAGAGTTAATAGTAATATCGTTCAGTGGAAAATAAAGATCATTCGAACTTAAGAAATGTGAGTGAGTCTTTAAATTTTCTTACGTTAGCACGGGAATGTAATGTTTAAAAAACCTATGTGTGGTTGTCATAAATCAACAATTGGGACAATTCCTCAATGCCAAAGCGAAATATATCCGATACCTTTACGCTGAGATAGAATGACATGCAAAGAATAGAAGCGAAAAGTGCTATTTGACATTATTTTTCAAAAGAGTGTCAAGAAAAGGAGGCAAGATACAAGAGATATTACGAAAAAAGATTTATTGGGCATATTCACTCCTGCGAACAATATTGAACATTATTTACTAGGCTCATTCCCGAAGAAAAGTGAAACCATTTCCTCGTGAGAGTGAGTGTATAATTAACTTATCCTGAGACACTCGAAGTAGTGCCAGGCAATATTAAACTATCATGTTAGAGAAACCTAGAGATAAAAAAATATAGTATCTTGAAATATATTTTGGCACATAGAAAGATATATTCGTAAGCAGAGGGAAGAATGGTTTAAGAATGCAGTCAGTTCTTATATTAAAGAAAATTTTTTCTCAAGCCTCAGTTCTTTAAGGAGAGGGAAGCTCACCAACGTCATTTTTCTGTCATCCCTTGTATTGCGGGTAAACATGTGGCATAGTATGAAAAATAACTTTCAAGGTTTCGAACAGAACCTGTTCCTTCAGCTATGGGATACGGTGCATAATTTAGGCATTATACTATATATATATATATTATAGTAGTTAGCCTGCCTTAATATATATATATATAGTTATAGATATATATATATTTATGCGCGGGGGTATATATATATATATTATAATAGTATAGGTATATTTATATATGGGGTTAATATGAGATATTCTATATGTCGTTATATTATTAAAAATATAATATATACTATATATATATATAGTATATAATATATATATATATATATATATATATATATATATATATAATATATATATATATTATAACGATGGCAATATATATATATGTATTGTATGTATGTAGTATGTAGTATGTAATGTATGTATATATTGTATGTATGATGTATGTATGTATGTATTGTGTATGTATTTATGCATGTAGTATATAAAATATATATATAGTATATAGTTATTAAAAACATATATTATAAATCGTGTATTTATTATTATATATATACGTATTATTTATATATATATAATGATGCTCTATCTATACACTTATATATATATGTGGGGTGTGTGTGTGGTCGTGTGTTGTCTACACGTGTATGTTGTGTTGTGTGCTGCTGTGTATGGTATTAAGTTCTCTATTTAAATGTACATGAATGGGTGCGAGAAAAGGGCAATATTTTTTTTCATGAATGGCTTGTTGGAAGTGAAGGAGAAACTTCAAATTTTAAATAAAACAAATGCAAAAATTTATCGAAAAAACACAAGTTATGACATGAGTGTCACAGCCAAAATTTGGATTAATTGATAAAATTTATCTAATTATATTATATTTTATTATATGTTATATTTTAATATAATAAACATACTTATTACACAAACTATTTAATTCCTTAATGGTAGATATATTCTAATTGAATTATCTATATATAGTAGTATATATATATTAGTTTATTGAGTAAGTAACCACATAGCATTATACACTTTGCCAAAGAATTATTGAGGTAGAATATATATATATATTATAGTATTATATACTCATTATTTATCTCATATATTTGAGTACTAGCTCACTAAGTATATTAGTTCTATATTTTTATATATATATATAGGTAGTTTCGATGTATAATTATAGCTTTGTATTTCTATTACATCAATTATATATATAGTAATTAATTAAATGTATTATATATGATATATTTATTGTATGTATTTGTAATTACGAACTGAGCAAGTATGATATATATAGTATATATATATAAAATTGTTAATATAATAAGTAATACAAAGTTCATATTTTTTTACCTTTTTGCAATATAAGTTCTTGAAAATTTATTCTCAATATTAAAATACTCCATTCATACAGTATCTATATATATATTATATATTATATCAAATAATTTTAAATTAGTTATCATTATTATATATATATTATACGTAATAATATTTTCAGCACTTAGTGTTTTATACTTTACTATGAGTGTACACAGTGATAGTTTCATTTACTAAGTATATATTAATATACTTAAGTATTATCTCATTTCAGTATAATATTTACTATATTAATATATATATATAATTTCTATATTATATAATATATATATATATAATATATATATTATTATATATATAGTAATTATATATATATATATAGTATATATATATATATAATATATATATATATATAATATATTATATATATATATGATATATTATATTATATTATATATTATTTATTTATATGTCTTGCAAATTTGTCTGACAATAAGGATATGAAAGTTATTTAATTAAGTTTCTTCCTTTTTATTAAACTCATTAAAATCAATTATGCTAATATTGTTATTCGTATATCATCAATAGAAATTAATGTGATTATATATTTTATAACTAATTCATGATAATATTATCTACATATATATATTATTCTATTTGACTCAAATAAATTCAACGGGAAGTTTATAACTTTTTTCTATTCCTATATTACATCTCTTCATTTAATATCTCTATAATTATAAGTGAACAATAAATATTTATAATTTTCGTTAACTTCTTATCCTTCTTTTAATCATATTGACAAAAATTAGGGATCCATTACGTTATTTCTTCACAATTATCTGAGCGCATTCACGTGTTCTTTATTACTTTATCACACATGAATTATACATATATATGTTCTTTTTTTTATAATAATCATTAATTGTTTAATTTATCTGCCGCCAAAAGCCTCATGCTCACTTGTAGAGTCTGGGAGTGCTTAAGATCCTCCTTATAACCTTGATTACAACTCGTTCCCTTGTGTTAAGACTCCATGAATAGAGTTCGAGAAAAGATTTCTCCAGACACGGGCCTTTTCGAGTAGGCTTACAGCAGATGGAACGCCACTAGCGTCCCATTAACATCGAGTCTCGGCGTACAGAAGAAAAATTCAATGCGAGTTACAACCAAAGCGTTATATAATTAATTTATTATTTATAATAAGAGCTCAGTATTGCCCCCCCCTCTTTACAATGGTTGACCTAGAGGGGCCGTGTGAATAAAGCATACGGCCCTCGACCCTACTGCAATTTGTATTTATTCAGATTTTATTGTGCGCTAAGTAAATCAATAAATTCATTTATTTGATTTATAATCTATTTATTCGCAAATCCAGACTTTATCCGCTAAATTATTCTATTCTATATGATATCCATTGTGTGTGTGTATTAAACAGTATTACTCAACATTATGAACCATCTCAAACTAGATTGATAATATTAATTTCTCCTCTCTCTCAACTGTTTCCTCGACAAATAATTTTGAATCTTTTGAAATTTCATATTCTCTCAAGTTCGATGCCACTATCCTTATTAAGTAATTTATATATCATGTATCTTGATTTTACACTATATGCAGCGTCTTAGATATCTCTCCTCTCCCACCTCAATGCACCATGTCCACCTCATCATCCCTACGGGCAACTAACAGATAGGATTGCCAAATAAGTAATCTTCGCGTGAGGGCCCCATGCGTTGGCGCTCACATACTTTATTCATTTGACTCCACTTAAAATGCATTTAGCTTGGAGTGTTCTTGGATTACGTACAAGGAACGTTTTTCTAGTATTTCTTAGTTGATTACGCAACACAAAATCTGTGAGTAATAATAGAATTTCCCACATCCCTTTTAACACTAAAAATCTCGTAAACAACTTCTATTGAAGTCATATGCGGTGAAGGTAAAGTATTACTAATAGAGATAAATATGTGTACTTAAATATTGAGAATATATCACACTTAAAATTTAATTATTTAATTTTCATAAAAAGGATTCCATATCTAAATAATACTAAACTTCGTGTTTCAAATTAGATACGCACTTTGATGTTCTTTGAAAAGAGTACGTGTCGGAGTTTCAAGTTGCCACTTAGCTTTCTCGAGATGTCATGTGCGTATTTACTGGAAGGCAATAGCGATATACTTAATGGTCGCATTGAATAAAGATCTCTTTATTTATTTGTATATCATTTTTTATTTTATTAAAAACATTATTTATTAGATAATGCATATATCCCACTGTTGAAATTTAGTTAAACCACTATAATTCAAATCTGTGAAAGTCTTTTTAGTCTTTTTTAGTAAACCTTATGTTGAATAGTCTGTTACATTTTTTTTTGATTAGTAGAACTAAAAATAGTAAAATAGAAAATAGGATAATAGTAAAAATGTGTCATCCATGTTCCGTTTGTAATGAACCGGCTTCAAGCTGTGTGGACAACTGATAAGTTCAGTAGTCTCGAAATAACCTAAATAAGCATTAGCCAAAATAGCACTGAGGGGGGAAACACAAAGCTAAAGAATCAGTTTGAGAATAAAACCGGTTCTTGAAAAAGAAATAGGTGCCATTCGGGGCTAGGATCAGCAATTCTTTAAATTCCCGTTTGGCAAAGCCTTCAAATGTAGGGATAGAGCCAAATATATATTGTCGATAATAATATCTATTGCATCTCTTGTGGGGATATTCGTGTATAAGGATTCCACGTCAAAACTGGTCATGTAATAGTTGCGCCAATTCCCGACGGAAAATTTAGTGTCATAAACCAACGAACCAACTAATCTTACATTAGAATCATTAAATATCTCCAGTTTTAAACCGGCTCTCTATAATGTTAGTGGTCCGTTTAACATAGTTATTTTATGACTTTAAAACAATAAGTTTACAGAAAAACCTCAAGTATAGTGAATGGTGAGTTTTTGTCAGTTTTACGGCTCAAAATCTATATTGCATTATTCCCAATTTTAGTCATGGTATATGTTCAATGCCTGAAATTTTAACGTTCCTTTTGCTTTCTTGAACTGCAAAATTAAATATATTTAAAATACTTAAAATTGATCTTCATTTTTTTATATATATATTTTTGTTATTTTATTTTTTATTTTCTTTATAGTGTCCTGATGATGAGAACAGAAGTTTCTGTGAAATATTGAAAAATACACGTTTCAGACCCAGACGAGTACGTGGGTACGCTCGTTGCGAGACATTTTTAAAATTCCCTATATAAAATAAAATAAAAGGATGATATATATATTATATATATATATATTATTATTATATATACTATTATTATATATATTATATATATATATATATATATATAATATATATATATATATATATATATATACTAAATATTATATATATATATATATATAGTTAAGGAAAAAGAGCAGCACCAAGGCCTTCGACATGGAGAAACCTTTATTAATTTAACGACGTTTCGGAAAAACACAATTTTCCATCATCAGGCTAAAATGTATATAAATAAATAACAAATCATTAATAGTTTGAGCTGCAAAACACAATCCATTATCCACTTAACAGTACAAATCGTAAGATATAAAACTTTAATAATACAAAGATTGGAATTAAAAGTTTATAAATAAAACAATCATGAAATAGACTATTAGACAGGACAATGTTCAGCTCACCTTTACATTTGAATACATTATCAAAAACTTTCTTAAATTTAAATAAATGGGTAAACTTTTACAAATTGAAAATTCAGGTATCAAAGAGCCTACAGGCAATACTTCTATTAAACACATCTTAAGGTAGCAAAAACGAAGTTCTAGTAACGTGGGTTCAACTCCTTGGATGGTTTAAAGGAAGAAGCAACTTGAAGGGCACACTTCTTCATTATTCAAGACGTTTGTGTTGCTTGTCAATGCTTTCATAAATTTATGCAAGTTGGTTTGATTTTTTTGTGACCCAATATTGAAAAAATGGTTGTAGTTAAAGGTTGTGATCTTTAGAGTGTGAATGGTCTCTTATTGCAGAATGTGAAGGTGAATTAAGAGGCAAGTTAGCTTTCGGGAAGAGACACCCCTTGTGTTTCGTCACATTCTTACAACGAGTTGGCAGCTAGTATTGCCAACATAGACGGCGTTACAGTCGTCACATAGAAATTTATATACAAGAGATGAACGAAGTACAGAAGGTGTTCACTCCTTGTGGTGGCAAAAAGAAGGCTATTTCGAAAGTAGGAGTAAAAGCATAACATAATGTTTTAGTTGAGGGAAGAAAATTGTAATATGTAAATTTCTGTTATATGTAAGTGAGATCCTGACGCAGATTTTCATGTGAATATGTTCATTTAGTACGGTAAGGGTAGGTAAAGCTTAAGTTTTGGGGCTGTAAGTGTCGGGGTATTTGGATAATTTGGTGCTAGAAAATATTATATATATTTATTAATAGGGAAGGGGGAAAAAAATTAAATCTAAAGAAGTCTATCAAAAAGTGTAGGACAGATAGCATTAAATTAAATAGAGCAAAGTGAAAAGGACTAAAAAATAAGAGTCCTAATACTATTGTATTTAAATAAACGGGGAATGTGACTAAAAAGTTAATGCCTAGGCCTGTAAAAGTCCTTTTTCTATAAAACGGTGGCTGCAAAAATTCCTGTAGGTGTCTTTTTGTGAGCAATCTAGGAAGGGGAAGAGTTTTGTGATTCCATCTTCTTCGTGGATGAATATATGTCTTGGTAGTTGGAGAGTTACATGTACTCAAAAAAAGGAGGGAACTTTGCAAATGCTAGTAAGGAGGGTATTGAACAAGACGGGGACAATTATAAAGCCAAATTCGTTCGTAATGGATTAGATAAGTATTTGCTAGCGGATAGCACTGAGGGTGATCCCATGGGCATAGGGAGTTTAGTTTGTAGATATAAAGTATGTTAAAGAAGAAATAAGTATCATGAGTTGCTAGCGTTAATAAAGTTTTAAATTCTTTTTTATCAAAACCGTTGAAAAGGGAGTTTGAATGAAAAATGTCGTTTAAAAGGATTTCTATTGCTTCATCAATGGGAATATTAGTGTACAAAGACTCAATATCAAAACTGGTCATAAAGAAATTTTGCAGCTCTATAGTAGAGAGCCAATTTTTAAACTGATAAGAGTTTTTTATGGTATGTTCATACTGAGCAAATGGGGACAATAATGGGACTAAAAATTTGGCAAGTTTATAATTGTGAGTATTGAATGCAGTTAGAATAGGTTTGATTGAATTATTGATTTTGTGTATTTTTGGAAGTCCATATAGAATACTTGGAGAAGAGCCATGAGCATAAACCTCATTAAATGTAGCTTTATTAATTTTGTCTGCTTTTAGCAGCTTGCGTAAAAACCGATTGACTTTGTCTTCAAGGTTAAGCGATAAATTTATGGGATTTATATTAGTTATAGGCTTAAATTTAGACCTGTCTGAAATGACGCTATTTACCTTATCAATATACTCTGTTTTGTTCATCAAAACAACGCCTTGTCCTTTATCCGGCTTACAAATGACGATGGAATGGTCGTCTTTAAGTGTTCGTAGGGTGGCGAAATCGGATTTGGAAATCAGATAAGAAAATACCTTAGCGGCATTAAATCTATAATAATGTTTATAAATTGTCTGCTTAATCTTCTGGGTAATTGTATTGAAATCGGTATTAAATGGTTCATAATTTTTTAGGGAGTAAAGTAAACAAACCTTCAAAGGCACTGAAATATCTATAAAAGTTAATCCGAAAATGTGGTAAAACAAAATTCAATCCTTAACTCAAAAGTCTTTTTTCATTAGGAGACAAAATTCTGGTAGAAAGATTAAATATAAATTTATTTCGGTCTGTTGAGGTACTACAAATATCTAGATTCAGAGACTTTAATTTAGCCTCGTGTCGGGCTCTGCAGTATTTCAGCCGTCTTGTTATTAAAACTGGTGCTTCTTTTTATCCTTAAATTAAAATTCCCAACGAATAGAAAGAAGCTGGATTGATATATATATATATATATATATATATATATTATATATATATATTTATATATATATATATTATATATATATATATATTATATATATATATATATATATTTATATATATAATAATATATATATACTAATATATTATACTATTATATATAATATAATATATATATTACATATTATATATATATATTTATAATATATATATATTATATAGTATATAATATATATTTATATTATATTATATATATATATATATATATATTATTATATATATTTATATATTACTATATTTATATATATATATATAATATTATAATATATATATATATATATATATTATATATATATATTATATATATATATATATTAATTTATATAATATATATTATATAATATAATAAAAATATTTATAATATATATATATATATATATATATAATATATATATATATATATTATATATATTAATTTCATAATTTTCTTTATATATATATTATATATATATATATATATATATATTTGCTGGGGGGAAAGCATTAAAATTAAGAATAAAAAGGCTGTGCTCAGATTTTCAAATAAGAAAGATGTGGTATTTATGGATAGAATGACTTAGATCAAGAATGTATCAGTATTGGTTGTGACTGGAGTCACGAATATGTGAGCTTATCTAATTAGTTGCTCCAGATCAGTGAGAATGGTGAATGATTGAGCCTCCTCCTCCTTCCCTTCTGGATCAATGAGAGAAAACTCTAACCACTCATCATTGAACACATTGAAATCACTTAAATAGACCACCTCATCATAATAGTAACGATTGATAAAAGATATATTTTTAATTCAAATGTTTTTAGTAACTTAATGTATCAAATACCGGTGACTAAACTCTTAATACCTAAAACTATCCTCATCCGCAATCCACGAATATTAAAAATAAGTATCCACATCCACAAAGTGATAATCGAGATTTGGTCCACCACCACCACCAATAATAATAATAATAATAATAATAATAATAATAATAATAATAATAATAATAATAATAATAATAATAATAATAACCTTACCATTTTCATGACGCATGAAATGCTTAAAATAATCTGACAAAAAGGAAAAATGTTAAAAAAATCTCGGAGAAATGACCCTGAAAAAAGTTGTGGCTGTAATATGACAAATGCATGGCACACGAATATTACTCTACCGGAGTCCGGAAGTCACTCCCCCGCACCCCTGACTAGTGAGTGTTCGAAAAATAATGCAAAAGAGCAGCATTAACAGCTATAAAATTCGGAAAAATAGTTGAATTTAATTTTACAAATATATTAGGAGGCGTCATAAACTTATTTTTTCTTCGGGGTCAGATCTCGATGTTCATTTTACGTTTTTCTTTCATTGCAGCTCATTTCAAACATTTCATGTTACAAATTTCATGAAAATCGTCTGATGTCGCTATTTTCCATATTAAAAGAGAAGGGATAAAGTAAAGAGAAGAAACAGAAATTATAAATTTGTCATTTAGCGTCTTCATAAATTTGTTCCATGGTTAGTTTTTTCAGATCGCTTTAAACATTTATGTAAGTTTCATGAAAATCACATTGATTCATTTTAATTGATAAGGACCAATATATATATATATATATATATAAATATATTATATAATATTAATAATATATATATATATATACTATATATATATATATATACTATATATCTATATATATAATATAATATATATAATAATATAAATATATATATATATATATTATATAATATTATATATAACAGGGGCGTATACATAGGGTAGGTTGTAGGATAGGTAGCTCCTACCCAATATAAATTAGTCTTTATAAAAATAATAAAGGGTAAAAGTTAACTAAAACTATTACAATTTTATTTGAAAGTGAAAAAAAGAAACTGATTTATAAAATAAATTTAAAGAAAAACAACTACATCAGCAATAGGCAATTATAATAACTAAATTCATTTGGAAATTGCCTTCCTACTCTGTTGTAAAATTCTATGCTATGGACGTACATAGATTTTCATATTTCATATAGTAATATATAGGGCCAGGAAAACATTTTATTTACCTTCTGATAAACCAGAAAAAAAACGAGAATCCACGGGAACGAAACTTTCGTTCAGGCGAAAACGTTTCGAAATTTTTGAAAAAAAGATTTGAATCTCTCTCCTCGCTCTCTCTCTCTCTCTCTCATCTCTCTATATATATATAATATATATATTATATATATATATATATATTATATATATATATATATATATATATATATAGATATTATATATATAGATATATAAATATATAATATGATATTATATATCATAGTAGTAGTTCTTGACGTATTTTTGAGCTCTGACCAGCCTCCCTTCTCGAATTATGAAGGAATAGAGTTATAGTGTCGTGAAGCTTGGAAATATAAATGTATGGTTTATGGGTTAAGCTCGACATCCGTGTAATTTTCAAGGTCTGTAGGATTATATAGCAGGGGGGTCCCCCGAGAGCGTAAGCCGCTAAGCCGGGCTGCGCCTTTTGGCTCACCGGACCTGAGATTGAGCCAGGTCCTTGCAGGGTAATTCAGCGGATAGGGTGTTCAATGCGCAGAGAGAGAGGAGAGCGGACCGAGGCGCGCGCGTGCGGGCGTGCCATACACCCAAATGTTTATTATTATTAATTATTATTACGTTCGAGATTTCGATTTCCGAGGGAATCGAAAACGATCCCTGTAAGAGATCGTTTTTTTTTCACGCACTCCGACTTCGGATTCTCCGCCGCGGTTTCTTCTTCGCACCCGTCCGAGTCCGATATATATCTACATGGGTAAGAGTTTAACGTTTCGCTTTCAAACTTGGTATATGTTCTTTGAAGGTGATAAACTGATCCCTGGCGAGTTTTGGTGAGCGTAGGTCACCCCTAAGGGGGCTCTGCCCCCTTAGCGCCAAGGCCAAATTCGTCTGAATCCTGGTTTTTAGCATAACCGTATCGGTCTAAAATTTGAATGTGAGCTTATATGATGACGCAATCTCGTCGGAGCCCGAGATTACGTTTCTCTGCGTCCCCCCTCCATAATGGGGGGACGCTGCCCACAAAAAATTAAAATAATCGTTGAAGACTGAACTTGGAGAAAGGTTGAAGGAGACGGAGTCGGCGACGGAGACGGATTGGAGTCGGATTCGGGAGCGGAGTCGGAAGTGTGGATTCGGATTCGGAGTCCTGGGACCCACCGGAGGGGGTCTCCAGTTGTGAAAAAAAAAAGAAGAAGAATGCATGGAATGCAAAACGAGGTGAAGAAGAAAGAAGAAAGGAGTTAATGAGGAAGGAGGGAGGACAAGGAGCGAGGAAGAAGAATAGAATGAGGAGGAGTAGTGAGGAAGGAATTCAGAGTCTGGCTCCGGCACCGGTGTGGGCCACTGACCGAGGTGACCGAGGTTAATTCAAATTGTATAACACAATGTTGGTGTGTTTATAAGGGATTATCGAGCCCGGTAGATCTTCGAATATTAGGGTTTATAAGTCCATTTAGGGTGTCTAGGACCCCCCCATTAGGGGGTCTCGACTGAAAAAAAGGCACAAGAGTGCAAAAAGAGGAGAAGAAGAAGGAAGAAGGAAGATGGGGGAGGAGGGAAGGAAGAAGAATTAAGGAAGGAGAGTAGGACGTTGACAGCTGCACCGGTCGCTGGCTCCAGGTGCGGATGCCGAGTTAACTTTAAATATTAGTGTAATGATACAATTTTGATGTCTTTTATATGTTTCTGGGTCTGTAGATTTCGAATAATGGTTTTCAGAACCATTCAAGAAATAAAAATAAATAAATAAATAAATTTCTTACACTTGAGAGTGTTGTATTAACTTACAAATTTACGTTTTTACATACCCTACGCAGTAGAATCACATAAATCAATCACTAAATCAAACCACTATCAACCTCCCTCCTAACCATCTATGATCTATTGTATATATATACATATTTTTTATAAAATATATAAGCGTTTTACATAACCCTCTAAAGCAGTAATCACTATCAAAACCCACCATTACTTCCGTCACCTTCCTGACCATCTAGTTATCTATTTCGATCTATTTGATTCTAAGGTTCATTATTTTTACTAAAATTGTCACGTACATACCCTAAGCAGTAAATCACTAAATCAAGCACATCATCCTCTACTTTCCTGTCCCTTCCTAACCATCCATTGATTTATGATCTTATTGATCTATTGATTCACAAGTCACATTTTGAGTATCATTTGGATAAACTACATAAAAAATCAAGTTCTTTATACAAAGATCAACAATATATGTTAATCGTAACAAAGTTTTCACATTACATAACACATTGCTCAGCATCATCTGCGGAATAAAGAAAAATAATGTACAACAAACCATAACTTTAGCCCACTCTTAGACAGAATTAAGATGGTTCAACGTTAACAAAGTTTCACCACTTTAACACCAGTAAAGTAACTACATAGCATACAAAAACGTTAAACTTATTCTTAACTTTTTATTAATTAACTCTAACATATTAACATTAATCTTACACTAACACAGTCATTTAGCAAAAAATTTATCAACAACGTTGGTTAATTATCATACGACCAGCGAAAGTATGCTAACATAATAAAGTTTTCCAACATTAATAAGCTAACATACCATCACTGAACTTAGAAAATAATGCCCAAAGACAAACATAACACATCTTAAAGCAGGAATTAGCAGTCAACATTAACAACAGTTCCACACTTAAACAACAGGAAAGTAACTAACAGGTATGCAAAACGTTGACTTATTCTTACTTTTTCAAGCACAACTCTTAACTATTGGTGTATTAATCTTACGATTAACATAGTGAATATTTAACAAAATTTAGATAACCTTACCCTAACCCTCATAAATACCTAATGCGGTAAGGGCAAAACAAGTAAAGTTGTATGATGAATACGCTTTACTGTGTTGATATGCGGAAAAGTGGGTGCAGTAATCGATATTGTATGACCTATTAGCTACATTTACCTTTGATAAGTAGGGAATTTTCAGGATGTTAGCTGATTATTTATACGCGAAGATGTTTCAGGTTTGCCTTTGTACATTATATTCTTAGTTCGCGGTTCATGATATCACGAGTATCTTTCCTAAACAGAACAACAGCCTTGAAAGCACAGCCTACAGCATCTCTTCTTCTAGATGTTGTTCTATTTGTTAAGGAAAGGGCGATGCTAGTTGTGCGCATTTCCAAGCTGTTGTATCTGTTTAGGAAAAACAACAGCTTTGAAAGCATAGCCTACATCTTTCTCTAGATCAGAGGTTCCCAAACTTTTTTGTCTCATAGACCACTTGCATGTTTTTCGGTTTTGGGTAGACCCCTGCTACCTGATATTGAATTTTTGCAAAAACTTTAAAAACAAACATGTTGAGTCATACAATTGTAATTAATTAAATTGTAATTAAAACGAACAAATTAAATTAGCATCTGTATATAAAATAAACTACAGCAAAAAATTAATGTTTTAGTGGGAGGGACATGAACCTGATTGCCTTTAATAATAAATTTTTTCAACATTTGACAGCAATTTTAATTAGGTCTTATCTCAATCTCCTTGGTTATATGATGCCAGTCCTGTTTTTTTTTGTTAGGAGGATTTACAATCGCGCTGGAAACCCCCTTTCACTAGGCATAAGGATGGACAAGAAGCACATTAAAAACTTTTCTCGCGCATATACTCCATAATACGGAATACAGTAACAGTTATGTCTTTTTGAAGCCAGAATTTCTGATATCCATTTCTAAGCTGTACCTAAAGTTCTTCGTTAGTGCTTATTCCGATCAGTTCCTCTTGTAATATGACATCCCTTTCTTATATGTCACCATATGGATTGATTAGCCACTGTGGGATTACCATAGTCAAAACATCCTCAAACCTAATTTCAAAATCTGAATAGAGGGTATTTATATGTTTAACGTAGGTTGTTAGTATCTGTTACATAAAAATAACTAAGCAAAAAAAAATGCTTTTAGTGGGAAAGATGAACCTGATGCCTTAATAATAAAGTTTCAACATTTGACATCAATTTAGTTATGTTTAATCTCTAATCTCCTCGGTTAATGATGTCTATTCTGTTTCTTTTTTTGGCTAGGAGATTGGCAACCGCGCTGAAACCCTTTTCCAAGGTATAAGGATGAAAAAGCAATTAAAAAAACTTATCCCGTATTATGGAGTATCGAGAGAAAGTTTTTAATTGCTTTTCCATCCTTATACCTAGTGGAAAGGGGTTTCAGCGCGGTTGCCATCTCCTAGCCAAAAAAAGAAACAGAATAGACATCATTAACCGAGGAGATTAGAGATTAAACATAACTAAATTGATGTCAAATGTTGAAACTTTATTATTAAGGCATCAGGTTCATCCTTCCCACTAAAAGCATTTTTATTTTTTGCTTAGTTTTTTTATGTAACAGATACTAACAACCTACGTTAAACATATAAATACCCTCTATTCAGATTTTGAAATTAGGTTTGAGGATGTTTTGACTATGGTAATACCACAGTGGCTATCAATCCATATGGTGACATATAAGAAAGGGATGTCATATTACAACAGAGGAACTGATCGGAAGTAAGCACTAACGAAGGAACTTTAGGTACAGCTTAGAAATGGATTTATCCAGAAATTCTGGCTTTCAAAAAGGGACATAACTGTTAACTTATCCCGTTATTATGGAGTATCCGCGAGAAAGGTTTTATTGCTTTTCATCCTTATGCCTAGTGGAAAGGGGTTTCAGCGCGATGAAAGGACGCCAAAAAAAAAACAGGACTGGGGACATCATTAACCAAGGAGATTTGAGATTAAACCTAATTAAGTTGACGAGTATTTCAAATGTTTGAAAATTTATTATTAAAGCATCAGGTTCATCCTTCCCACTAAAAGCATTTAATTTTTTGCTTAGTTATTTTATATAACAGATACTAAATTATTTAAATTGTCGTTTTAATTAATTTAATTAATAAGATGTATAAACTTCAACATCGTGTGTTTTTTAAAGTTTTTGCAAAAATTCAATATCAGGTAAGCAGGGGGTCTACCCAAAACCGAAAAACATAGCAAGTGGTCTATGAGACAAAAAAAGTTGGGAACCTCTGATCTAGAGAAAGATGCTGTAGGCTATGCTTTCAAAGCTGTTGTTTCCTAAACAGACAACAGCTTTGACAAGCGCAAACACTACATCGGCTTATCTTAAATGAACAACAATCTAGAGAAAAGATGCTGTCAGGGCTGTGCTTTCAAAGGCTGTTGTTCTACTTTAGAGAAAGGCGACTGTAGGTTGCGCTTTCAAAGCCTGTTGTTCTGTTTAGGAAAACAACAGCTTTGAAAGCATAACCTACAAGCATCTTTCTCTAGATCAGAGGTTCCCAAACTTTTTGTCTCATAGGACCAACTGCTATGTTTTTCGTTTTCGGGTACGACCCCCTGCGTTACCTGATTTGAATTTTTGCACAAAAACTTTTAAAAACAACATGTGAGTGTTATACATTTATTGTATTCAAATTAATTAAAACGAACCAAATTAACTTTAGTATCTGTATAATATTAAATTAAACTAAGCAAAAATTAATGCTCTTAGTGGTGGGGAGGTGATTGAACCTGATGCTTTATAATAATTTTCACATTTGACATCAATTTAATTAGGTTTAATCTCAAATCTCCTTGGTTAATGATGTCCAGTCTGTTTTTTTTTGTTAGGAGATTTACAATCGCGCTGAAACCCCCTTTCCACTAGGTATAAGGATGGAAAAGCAATTAAAAACTTTCTCGCGATACTCCATAATACGGGATAAGTAACAGTTATGTCTTTTTGAAGCCAGAATTTCTGATATCCATTTCTAAGCTGTTACCTAAAGTTCTTCGTTAGTGCTTATTCCGGATCAGTTCCTCTTGTTAATATGGACATCCCTTTTTATGATGTCACCATATGTATTTTGATTACCACTGTGGATACCATAGTCAAAACATCCTCAAACCTATTCAAAATCTGAATAGAGGGTATTTATATGTTTTAACGTAGGTTGTTAGTATCTGTACATAAAATAACTTAAAGCAAAAATAAATGCTTTAGTGGGAAAGCATGAACCTGTGCCTCCTTAATAATAAAGATTTCAACATTTGACATCAATTTAGTTATGTTTAATCTCTAATCTCCTCGGTTAATATTCTATTTTCTGTTTCTTTTTTTTTGTGCTAGGAGATTGGCAACCCGCGCTGAAACCCTTTTCCAAGGTATAAGGATGAAAAAGCAATTAAAACCTTTTCCTAAGTCATGCTAATACGGGATAAGTAACAGGTGTCTTTTTGAAGCCAGAATCTGATATCGTTTCTAAACTGTACCTAAAGTTCTTCGTTTGTGCTTATTCCGATCTCAGTTCCTCTTGTAATATGACTTCCGTTTCTTCAATGTCACCATCTATGGATTGATCTATCCACTGTGGTATTAACCATAGTGAAAAATCCTCAAACCAGTTTCAAAATCTTAAATCAGAAGGCAATTAAAAGTTGAACCGTAGGTTGAACACGTCCGTCTTCCTGACAGTTTGTCTGTGCCAAATTGGGGAACAAGGAAAATTCTCGCCGTCCAATGTTTTGCTTCATTAGCTTAATTCTGGCAAGAAACGCTGAAATGATGGACTTTGTTTTAATCAAATTTAGACTGTCACCTTGTAACTGCAAGTTAACCTCATTAATTTAGTTTCAAATCGGGTTAAATAGACAATCAAACAATTAATGTTGGAAATCAAAAGACGAATGGAGTCAAAATTAACAACAATTGCGCAAATAAAACTAATTAATATTTAAACTAATTGACTTTATAAAATTCAAAATAGGAACTTCACTAGAAAGGAGTAATTGATGAAAGTTCTCGTCATTTTCTTCACACAACTTCGCAAATAACCTCGTATTCAATGCGTTGTTTCGGATTTGGTTTACTGCATGAATGACTAATTGAAGAGATTCATGCAATCTAACATTCAGATTTTTAGCAACTAAATGTTGTCGATGGATGACGCATTGTATTGCTAACACCCCGGGTACATTTTGTTTTAAATAGCTTATAAATCCACAATAACGCCCAAACATGGTAGGTGCTCCATCTGTATTTACTGATATTATATTTGATAAGTGGATTGTTTTTTCTATAAAGTAATCCTTCAAAACATCAAATATTGATTCGCTTTTAGTGTCGGTTGTCAAAGTTCACGCGAAGAGCAGTTCTTCTTAGATTTCTTGATCCATAATGAAACGAACATTTGCCAATAATAATGCTTCATTACCAGGCAAAGTTGACTCGTCCAGCTGTATAGAGAAATGGGTCGTTTGCAAATCATTACACAAGAAGCTCTCAATATCATAACTCATTTCATCAATACGTCTTTCAATGTGTTGTTGACTTAAAAGAAATTCTTTAATGATACTCAGATCGTAGGTTTTGTGACTTATAATAGTTTTTAAAACTCTTCAATGGCTGGGCAAAATTAACTTTTCTCCGATAGTATGTGGTTTTCCGGATTTTGCTAAAGTAGTGAGATATTGTAAGACGCCCGCAAAACCATCATCGTCTCTTTGTGACGTCGAAGCGGAAATTTCTGTCCCCCGTGGGTCGTCTTCTGAATTATTCTTTACAGTGATTTGAAAGTATTTCAAATCCTTTACCTTGTTTTATGGAGGGTGAGATCTTCTCAGATGATCCTCAAGTTTAGATGGTTTCATAGCGTCATTGCTTAAAACTTTGTTTCATTAAAATGGTACATAGGGAATCTGTGCTGCCTTTGCGAAGATTTCTTACTGCGCGTTATGGTTGTGGACATGATTGATACTGGTATATTCATTACTGTAAAGTTTTTAACAATTTCAAAGGTATTGCGACCACAAAGTGAATGGCTACAACTTACACACAATTTATGAAACTATACAATTTAAATTTAATTAATATATAATGCCTAAATGAGATCCACTATCGTTTTGACCCCATTTACATCTCATGGACCCCCAATATTTTTTTGAAAGACCTTTTCAATGGACCCTTTGCGGGTCCGTTGATAGGGACCCTTGGGGGTCTAATATAGACCACTTTGGGAATCAATGCTCTAGATGAACTTTACTAATGTAACGATGTTTTGAAACTAAGAATTTCGGGATCGAACTGCTTCAAGACTTCTACAGCATTACCTCTTTCCTTTAGCTACATCATGAACACGCGTCCGCTACTACTTGGAATTCGGTAAAGATTGCCTTGTCAGCGGACTAGAAAATGACTAACCCTGACCAAGCGTCTCGTTATCTCTCTTCACACAATACCTGATCTTAATCATATCCCTTAACTGATGTTTACATATATTTCCGCGGCTCACGAATGACCCACTGATCCAGCCAAGTGACAACTCTGATGTCCAATCCTCATACGTATATCCAGTCTCAAATAGTACTAAAATCATACTGAAATATAAAGCATCATGCACTTCCTTAACCAACCAAATGCTTCTGTCACAATTAATTAAAGCTAACATAGCATCCATATGAACTTAGGCAAAACATGTCACAACGCACCAACCTAACACATACTTACGCCCTAATAACTGTACGCATAATACAAAGTTCACACTCTAAACCACCAGTTAAAAGTAACTAACTTTACATACAAAACTAAACCTATATTATACTTTTTTCAAACATTTATCTAACATATTAACGTTAATCTACATTAAAAGCAGCTAACAAATTTTATCAAAAAAAAAAAATCAACAAAAAAAAAAAAAAAAAATGTATCATAACATACCTAACCATCATAAAATGTAACCTAATGAGGGTGTAAAGGACGACATAAATAAAGTTTTTTAGGCTTATTCTTCTTTTTTAGACAGCCACCCCCCTTTCAGAAAATACCAACTTAAACATGAAAAGATGATTTTTTAGGCACTATTAACCCCATCTTGCATAAAGTCGCTGCAATAGCTTATTATATTGACCCTCTGCAGGGAATACAAGCAATGAGCAGTCGCCATCTGGTTTACGATTAAATATAAATGAACACATCGTTGAAAATAACGAAACTCCTCGTGAAGATATCAACAAAACAAGCGCCTAGGAGAATGCAGATTATGTCAGCCGACTATCAAACACCTGCGGAAAATATCCCTACTGAAGAAATAGTGTATGAAACATCCCTATACAATGTATTGAGATTCTTTCTTCCACCCAATCAGAAGAAAAGTAAACAAGAATAACGACGTACGAAGAACCATATCAGTCAAAAGGGTATTATATTCTCGTTCGACAACACGACACAAACAACAACAACTAACATAGTACCCAAGATAAGTTTCTTTAGATTAACCAACGAATATATGCAACCGCGTAAGCATTGTTATTCACAAAATTAATAAAGTAAATAGCTTACCAGAACTAACAGAAAATAAAGTCAACGTCCAGAATCTAACACAACTTAAGCACAGAATAAACTGTTAAACATTAACATAAGTTTTCACCACTAAACACACTGTAAACGCTAACTGAACATTGCATACAAACGTAACCTATTTCATACTATCTTATAATAATAATATCTCTAACAATATTAATCGTTACACTTTCTACATTGACACCGTATATTTAAACAAGAATTTATCATACCTTGTTTAACTATCATACAGAACAGCCGAAAAGTATAGCATAACGTACAAAGTTTTCACGTTAATAAGGCTAACATAGCATGAAACTAAGAAATACAGATGTACAAACGACAAACCTAACACACACGCCTTACGTACGAATAAACCACTAACACTTAACCAAACTCTGCACTTACAGCAGTATAAAGTACCTAACACAATGCACAAACCCGTTAAATCTTCATCACAGCTTTTTGCACAAGCATACCTCTAACATAATCAATGTTGAACTTTTACAATATACATCAGTAATACTTAACACAAGTTTGCATAAACCTGTCTAATCATCTTACTGACAACGAAGAATATATTCCTAACGTAACAAATGTTTTAACATCAACTTCGTAATATTTAACAAAAAATTCATCAATGACAAAACCTAAATATCATAATCCCAGCGAATAATTGCAAACATAACAAGTTTTAACCAAACCAAATTTTTCACGCAACATCCGCAACCTCTCGCTAGATTTATGATCAACTAAGTTGCAATATCAAGTGACCAATACTATCAAAAACGACACCAACATCTTCCGAACTATGAATGGACACTATCTTTTCCTCAAAGTGTCACTCGTTTCGGAGTAGGAACATCATTTAGACCTGATGAAATATCGTACGAACATTAACAAAATTCTAGGTAAAAACCTAACATTACCGCACAAAAAACTTACCTAGGCGCACGGTTTCTAACACCATCATCATACCAAGTTAAAGTAATATCTTACTCAAAAATCAACATTTCTCTAACAAATCCGTGTTATTTCAACATTGTCATAGTAATTACCTTCTAACATAAACGTACCTAACTTACGAATAAACAATTTTCATTAATCAAGAGTATCAAAAGCAACACATTACCTTCCAAGAGAAAACCCAAGGGGATTGCGCCCTGAAGGAGTGTGAATATCCTGCGAAGGGAGGGAACACACCCGAAGGGGATGTAAGCGGGAATATTACCCCTAACCGAAGGAGGGGTTAAAGCCCTTACACCCCTTCGGAGGATGTTCCCCATTCGACAGGGATAATCAACACCCTTTCAAAGGGGCGAACATCCCCTTGGGTTTTCTCTTGGGAAGGTGATGTGTTGCTTTAGATACTTCTGGATTAATATTGGGAAAAAAAAAAGAAAAACTGAATTTTTATTCGTAAGTTAGGTACGCTATGTTAAATATTACTATGACAATGTGAAACTAACACTGATTTGTTAGAGAAATGTTGAGTTCTTTGTAAGATCATTACTTGATTAACGTGCATGATTGTGTTAGGAAACGTGCGCCTAGACGTTTTAAGTTTTTTGATATGCGTAATGTTAGGTTTACCTAGAACTTTTGTTAATGTCTTACGATTAATTCACGAGGTCAAATGATGTTTATACCTCCGAAAACGGTGGACAACTTTGCATGAAGATAGTGTCCACTTCAATAGTTCAAAGGAGTAGGTGTACCTATTGATAACAACTTGGTCACTTTTAGCTAGGGATTTTGTCCCTAAGATAATACGGCGTTTACCTGTTGCTGAGTGCCGTTGAAAGTGTTATGTTTGTTTAACACTTGTTTATGTTTTCAATTACGTCGCTAGTGGAGAGATTATGGAATATCTTAGATGAGGTTATGAAGATGAAAATTTTTTGTTAAATATCACGAAGGTTGCAATCTGTAACATTTGTACTAGTAAGCATCCTCCTATTCTATGTCACAGTATGATGATTAGACCCAGGTTATGGCTAAACTTAATTGTTAGTTATTACGAGTTAATGTAAAATTAACATGATATGTTGCTCCGAGATATTATGCTATGCAAGAAAAGGTTAGTGAAAAGATAGAAAATATATATACGTTATGTACGACTGCTGGTAATAGTACTTATACTAGCTGTTAAGTGCAGGAAGTTTCGTGTTCAATGTTGAGTGCGGTTATCTCGATACGTAAGGGTGTTAGGTTTGTCAGTTGATTACATCGTATTCTAATAGGTTCAGTTGTATGTAATATGTTACTTTATCTAACCCGTGAAACTTTGTTACGTTAGTATACTTTAACGGTTATTGGTTAATTTAAACAAAGCATTGATTAAATTATTGTTGTTAAATATTACTGTATCAATGTAAATTAACGTTACATTATGTTAAAGATGATGGATTTTTGGTAAAGTATAGAATCAAGGTTACGTCTTTGTAATCAGCGAAGTGTCAGTTACTTTACAGGTGTTACAGCTGCTGGCAACTTTGTTAATAACGTTAACAGATTATTCGATGGCTTAAGTTGTGTTCCCCTAAGATTCGTCTCGTGTGTACCTAATAATTTTCTTAGTTCTGGGTAATGCATATAGATTAGCTTTATTAATGAGTAGAAACAATATGTGTAGGCATAAATAATTCGTTGGTTAGATAATATCTAAAGAACTTATCTTTGTACCATGTTGTATTATGTTGTTGTTGTTGTTGTTGTTGATCGTCGAAGAGAATATATACGACCTTTTGAAACTGATTTGGTTATTCGTACGTGCTATTCTATGATTTAGCTTTCTTGCTGATTGGGTGGAAGGAAAGATTCTCTAATAACATTTTAAGGTTGGATGTTATATTACATATGTGTTCGTTCAGTAAGAGATAAGTTTTTCGCAGTGTTGATACGCTGACATCTCCCTTGCATCTCACGCTGTTGTTGATATCTTCAACGAGGAGTTTTGGTTCATTCCCCACGATGTGGTCATTTATGATTTAATTCGTAAAACCAGATTGGCGCACTTGCTTTACATCTCTGATTGTCCTGACCAGAGGTCAAATATAATAAGTATTGAGCATACACTTATATGCAAAATGAGTTAAGCCTAACAATCATTTTTTTTCTGTTAGAGTTGGTATTTTTGAAACGGGGGTGGCGTTCTAAAAACGGGATAAGCCTAAAAACTTACTTTATTCGTCTTTACTCATTAGGTATATTATGATGGTTAGTTATGGTTATGATACATTTTTTTTTTTTTTTATTTTTTTTTTTTGTTTATTAATGTTAAACCCATGGTCATGTAAGATTAACGTTCAATATGTTAGAGATTATGCTTGGAAAAAGTATACAAAATAGGTAAGTCTGTTGTATGTAAAGGTTAGTTACTCTTTACTGGATGTGAAGTGTCGGAACTTATGTTAAAGTGTTAAACCAGTTTTTATAGTAGGGCGTTAAGTTGTGTTTAGGTTCTGTCGTTGTACATTATATTTCCATTGAGTTCATATGATTTGCTAAGTATGATTAGCTTTATTAATAGTGAAAAACATTTTGGTTTGTTAAGGAAAGTCATTGATGCTATATTAACCAAGATTAGACTATGATGAGGATCTGCGTATGAGGGATGCGAAAGCTCAGATTTTCACTTTTTGGCTATTTGATCAGTCATCTGACGGGTAAATGTACTATTGTAAATGCTATGTTACAGGATTTGAATATTAGACTAATATTGTGAGTGAAAGAGATAACGAGACGCGTTGCAGGATTCATTTTCAGATGCCGCTTAACAAGTTTCAAATCTTTACCCAAAATTTCTATTAGAGTAGTAGCTTATTCCATATGTTCATGATAGCTAAAGGATAAATAGGAATGACCTGTAAAAGCAGAAAGCTAATTATACAGTTTTTAAAGATAATGGAACCAAACTTCCTAACTAATATTTAAAAGTTCATCTAGAGAAAGATGGTGTAGGCTGTGCTTTCAAAGCATGTTGTTTTCCTGTGAAACCAGGAAACAACAGCTTTGAAAGCGCAACCTACATCGCCTTTCTCTAAATAGAAAACAACATCTAGAGAAAGATGCTGTAGGCTGTGCTTTCCAAGCTGTTGTTCTGTTTAGGAAAATAACTCGTGAGATATCATACGCAACTAAGAACTATAATGTACAAAGGCAAACCTAACATACCTCGCGTATGAATAAATCAGCTAACATCCTGGAAAATTTCCTACTTATCAAAGGTTAAAGTAGCTAAATAGGTCATACAATACTTCGATGATGCACCCCACTTTTCGTCGGCAATATCAACAACAAGGTAAAGTCGTCTTCATCTAACAACCTCTTACTTTGTTTCCCTACCCATTAAGGTTATTTATGAGGGTTAGTAAGTTTATGCTAATTTTTTGTTAAATAATTTTACTATGTTAATGTAAGATTAACACCAATATGTTATAGTTTATGCTTGAAAAAGTAAAGGAAATAAGTTTACGATTTGCCTACCATGTTAGTTGCTTTACTGGCTGTTAAGTGTGGAACTTGTTAATTATTGACTGCTTATTCCTGCTTAACCCATTAATGTTATGTTTGTCTTTGGGCATTAGTTTCTTAGTTCAGTTGATGTTATGTTAGCTTTATTAAATGTGGAAACTTGGGATTATGTAGTCATACTTTCGCCTGGTCTGTATGATATTAACAACGTTGTGATAAATTTTTGGCTAAATGTTACCTGTGTTAGTTGTAATATTTAAGTGTTAATAATGTTAGGAGTTATTGCTAATGAGAAAAAAGTGAGAATTAAGTTACGTTTTCTGTTATGCTAAGTTAGTTACTTTAATCTGTGTGTTAAGTGTGTGAACATATATGTTTAAACTGTTAACCATTTATCCTGTCTAAGTGGGCTTAAGAGTTTGTTGTGGTACATTATTTTTCTTAGTTCAGATGATGCTGTCTAAGTAAGCTTTCATTAATGTGAAAACTTTGTTACGCTTGCATATATATTGATTGATCTTTGTATTAAACACTCTGAATTTATTTATGTTTATCTCAAAGATGATACTCAAAATGATGACTGGTGAATCAATTAGATCAATAAGAATCAAGAGATCAGAGGAATGGTAGGAAGTGACAGGAAGGTAGTAGTTATTGAATGTTTTATAATTTTTTAAGTGTTGGTACTGCTATAGGGTATGTAAAAACGTTAACCAATTTTTTAGCTCTTCATTAAAGAAAGGTGTACCCTTAATCGTAGTTGATCAATAGATCCATAGGATGGTCAGTGGAGTGCAGGGTAGATGGATGGTGTCTGATTTATGATGTTACTTGCTTGTATGGTCAATAAAATACACATTTTTAGTAAAAAAATATTGACCTATAATGCAGATAGGATCTATAGATGGTTAGGAGGTGAGGTTGGATGCGGTTGGCTGGTGGTTTGAAATTTAGGTCGATTTACTGCTTTGGGTATGTGATAAAAACGTTGAAGGTTAAGTTATAACATTAAAAAGGTGATAACAGAAATTTTTATTGATTTAGTTTATGTTACTTAGTTGGTTCTGAAACCATTTATTTTCGAAATCTCACAGACCCCACTAACATTAATAGGACACCACATTGTATCATTACACTATAGTGAAGATAAACTCGGACATCGCACCGGAGCCAGCACACGCAGATGCAAGCTGTCAAAACTCCTACTCCCTCCTTCCTTATCTTCCTCGCGTTGCAATTAGATTTTCTTCTTCTCTCATCTTATACATATTCCTATATCCTTACTTTAATACCTTCCATCTGTTTTGCACTCTGTGCTCTTTTTTTTTTCAGTCATCCGAGACCCCCCATATCAAATGGGTGTAAATTTAATTCTGCCTACTGCATCGATAGAACGCCTACCACATAAACATTGGAACTCTTATGTTACACCCTCCTTTTTTATGTAATCGTAAAATATGTTCCTTAATCAGTCTTCCCGATACATCCATTATAATAAGTAACTTCAGCAAACACTTGTAATTTCCGCGCACTATTACTGATAGATGTGGTATACTATACAATAATCTTCCTTCTAGGACACCGCAGTGGCTCCAGACAAACCGTGCCGGAAGCCAAAGACTCTGAATCCTTCTCCTTAAACGTTGTACCCTCCTCGTTTCTTTCATATAAAGTATTTGCTCTTCCCATTGATTTTTCTCTCCGTCCTTTCTCACTCACTTCACTTCCCTACTGATTTTATCTTTTCTCTTTCTCTCTCATCATATTCGGTTCTTCTTCCCTCGTGTTCTTGATAATATTGTCCCCATGTGAGATAAATTTTCGTTCTTACTTTTATTCGTTTCGTAATATACTGCGTGCGCCCCGCGACTCTCCCAAGCAGTCTGGTGGGGTCCTCCAACCTCGGTACCGAAAAATACCCGAAAAGGCCACCAAACCCATACCCGAACTCCCCTTGATCGTTCCTGAAATTTGCGGAACTCCGCCCAAATAAACTATTTCACCCGTTCTCTTCGTCGCTTCCGGAGCATGCCCGATCCCATATATTGTCGCAAAGTTCCCTCTTCATATCGCTACCTATAGCAAGTCCTAGTGCTTTGCTGACTACTTCTTAAAAGTATTCTCGAAAGTGACTTCTTGTGGAAGTGCCCGGTGACATCTTTCCATAGCCCTCCTCTAATGAGAAGTGGTGGAGTGTTGCAACCCACCTAGTCAGCGCACGTTTAATCTCTCCAGGTTGTGTCCCACGAGAACTCCGTGGTCTGCTTGTACAGGTTCAATCAAATCTGAGCTGCGAAATGCACTTCAAAGAAGGTCCTATAGGAGCGCTGGACTTGTTGATAAGCACCCTGGCCAAGCCCGGTTATGTGAAAAAGAGCCGCTACATGTGAGTCAATGATTGGTTTTCGAAGTCGCGTATGGAACGAAACAATGTTGAGGATCCTAATGTGTTAGAACGTGAGTAGAAGAATTTGGGCCACTTATTTAAGAACATACCTCCCAACTCCCAGTCCATTATAGGGCGGTTTGTTTGACCCAATGAAAAAGCCTGCGGATCCTAATCCCCCAAAAATAAACCATCGCCATAATAGTGAGAACTCCCCAGTTCTTGCAACCATTCTAAGTTAAGTTGTTAGCGAATCAAATGTAACTTGTACTCTGCCATTCTTGTCCCTTATATTAACTTTGAAAAGTGAAACCGAACAAGATTTTATGAGATAAAAATAAAAGTGTACCTTGATTTGATGAATTGATTAACTCATCTTAACTTTACCTCAATGATCGATAGATACTTCCGATATATATTCCCGGAACTCCCTATAGCTTCAACATTAAATATTATGCGTGTGTAAAATTATCCTCGACAAGAAGAAAAAAAACCCCTGACCGTGATATCAGTAAATTGCCGGTAATGATTCTCTCGGCTTGTTAAGTGTACCTCCCGAGAGTGAACATATAGGATCATCGCGTCGCTCGCACCGTACATACATCCACCTAGAGGAATCGCTTTTATCTCCTGACTCAGATTATTATTCACGCGGTAGCATTTTGGCAAACGGATAAAAAGTCCTACTTGAACATTCCTCTTTCTGAATGTAATGTCCTCGATATATAATAATTAAATTTTACTTCTAAAAACGATTGATCTTTGTTTTCCGCGTTGATCGTATGTGCCAAATTGCGCACCGCACCGCCCGCGCCCCGGCTCGTCCGCTCTCCTCTCTCTACCTCTACCCTTATTGTCGATGAAGTATTGAAACTGCCTCATTTGAGCTCGGGTGCCTGGTAATTATGTGAAATTTGCCTACACCCCGTTAAAGGATGCCGTAACCGTCCCAAATTGTCCTTGCGTGGATTTTATTGAGGAGTGAGTATGTCAAATAAGAAGGGTATTAAGATACCAGGATCTAATTGTCAGTGACCAACGAGGAATAGCCCTATATTTATAATAGTCTATTGCATCTTCTGGCCGTTAAAGCCCGTTCACTATTTTTATTACCTCTTAAAAACGATCTGTTCCCGACCCGCTTTCCTCCGGAGTGTGGGCCTCCTTAACGCCGATCCCTCCCTTGATCGGCTATAACCAATCTAACAAACCTTTGATACTAAAAGTTTGTGGCACCGTAACTCGACGTGTGTGTCGACTATTTTCTAATTCGGATGAACAAATACTGGTTTTTTTATTTTAATAGTTCTGAAAAACTAGTATGGGTGCAAGGAATACAATCCCATCTGCTTAAAAATACCAACTTGTCAAAATATTTTTCTATGTTAGTTTTTTTAATGTGTCAAAAGTTATATATATTATAAATATCCTTACTATTCCCATGACCTTTATTGCCGATATCGTGCCTGCTAAAAGCGTTTAAATGATTGGGTAAAGTAGCGAGGGTTCTGCTAAAGTTCCTAACCGTAAGTAAACACAACTTACCTAGAGTATCCAGTGTTTAAATCTTTTACCTTTACTTATCTTCATATTTTATTCACTTCACAAAAAAGTAGTATTGTGACGTGCAAACGGCTGGGTCTGGTCGGCTTTCTTGCTGATTCAGTATAAATTCGTAAATCAACCCTAACTTTTACCTATTTAGTCTATATTCTGCGCTTTAGGGGTTAATTCTGTTTCGTTTTTTTATCGACTATCTGGCAGGGGTTTGCCCCCTTCGCCGCTTACAATATATATATATATATAATGAAATATATTATATTATCATAAATTATAATAATAATATTATTTTATTATAAATATATATATATATATATATATATTAAACTATGATATAATAATATATATATAAATATATATATAATTATATATACTTAATATATATAACTATATATAATATATATTAATCATCCCTACCCAAGTATATTAATCTCCATTATTTATAAATAATATATTTATATATAGGTAGCCCATATATCTAGAAATAGCTATATATAATATACTAAGGTTATATATATAATAAATATATTAATTAATATAATATATTAATATAATTAATAATTAGCTAATATATACTATAATTATATAATATTAATTTATTATAAAATTATATTATATATATATTAAATATATATTATATTATATATATTATATATATATATATAATTTATATATATATATATTAATATATAATATATATATATATATAATATATAATATATATATTAATATATATATATATATATATATATATATTAACTATAATATAAATATTATATATTAATTTATATATATAATATATATATAATATATTATAGGCCTATAAGTATACCTATATCCAATGCAGGTAAATGTAATTAATTTAAATATATACCCCTTAGTATATAATAAATATAAGAACTGTATACCTCAAGTTTCACTTTAGTATTCTCAAACCTGCTGCTAAATTGGGCCACCGCCTACCTTTCTAATATAATATTTTACGTTTCAAAATTATCTCCAAAATTGTAATAAAATTTAGCTAATAACATTAAAATTTCTGATTTATCCCCGTACCATTTTCCTTAGAATATAATTACTTCCAGCCCGTATTTAACTTACTTCTTCTGAAAAAGTACCTTTGTAGCCATATTTATGTTTAAAATCTATAATATAATAATAGTGTTTGAAAATTATTTAAAAACCTTTTTTTCTGCAACCGTGTATACCAAAATTCTCGTTTGATATACATTGTTTCTATACTTGTATTTTGTCAAAAGAATATACATTTAAGTGAAACATCAGCTTATTCCTTCGTAACTTTTTCTTTTCTTCCTTTTCTTCCTTTCCTTTTTCCTTTTTTGTTCTCTCTTTTCTCCTGTCCTTATCTTTTTTTTCAGAGGGTTGATGAAATAAAATAATTTACAAAAAAATCGAGGTTGTCTACCCCTAAACACCCTGAAAAATATGGCGAGAAGAACTGAACCGTGATCGTTGTAATTACCGACAAGAAGAAATTAATATAAAATATGAAGGAGAGAGAGGTAGCAAAATATAATAACTGGGTTATAAAAAGAGAGAGACCAGCCGTTGTAAAATTACTTGTGGGTATTGTGCAAGGGTTTGACAATTATACGAAAATTATTTTTAAGATACACAAAGTTCCAATGAAAACGGAACAAATTAATGTATCTTCTTCCCATGTAAACAAAAAATTAACCTTTTCGTAAAATTTCCTTGTGCGTGCTCCCTCATAAATAATTTTTCCTCTCCTATGAGATACTGTTAGAGTTTACACCAGTGTTTAAAAAATCATCGACTCTTAGAGTTGAAGTCCGGAGTCGGTTGTTTTTAATATCGACTCTGGGAGTCGGAGTCGGGATTCGATTCTTTTTTTTCTAAATTTTTAGTATCAAATATATAAGTAAATTATAATTCAGTATTCACTAAGTAAACTCAATAACTAGAGATCACTAAACCTGAACCCTATTAAATTATCTCACTAATCCCTCAATTTAATTAATTTTATTAATATATATTTATTTTAATCACCCAATAGTCATACACGTCAACTTGTACAAATGCAAATAAAATATGGCTTTGGAAGTAGAAAATGTTTATTGCTATAATCACAAAAATTTCAAAAATATTTTGTTTAAAAAATAAAAGTTTTAAAAATATTAATAATAAAGTGCTCGTACTACCATTTACTAATTTCACTATTTTGACATCTCCTCATTTAATAACAACTTTTTAATATATTATACATTATATATACTATAAATATAATATAAAAATTACAATTAAATATACTAAATAATATATAATATATATTATATATATATAATACTATAATATATATAATATATAATTTATAATTTAAAATATAATATATATATATATATATATATATATATAGTATATATATGTATATATATTTATTATAATTAATATAATATTATAAATATATATATATATATATATATATATTTTAATATATATATAAAATATAAAATATTAATATATAATTTAAATATATTAATATATATTATTTATATATTTTAATCATCTAATATCATAACATATATATAAATTTAAGTGTAATTGCATATTTATATATAGTATAGTAAATAATCCGCAAAGTTCGAATAGGAGCTCAATTTATTTTCAATATAATTTAAAGATCCGCATCCGCATTTGTGATATCTTGACGATTCGCATTAGCGCGAATGTATAGGTAAAAGCATATTATTTATTGTCCCGAGATTTGTATAAGATTTTATTACTTAGAAAAAATTTGATGTTAGCAAATAATAGAGAATTTTATAAAGAAACAAGTTAATTGGATAAGGATGGGTTCAGATAAAATCGTTCATCGATAACAATCTCGATACGCATTCAACAGGACAAAAAATTCAAAGGCGGCATTTTTTGTCTGTTAGAATGAATCATTAAACGTTGATCATATTTCATCTAAGGGCTATGACACTTTTTTAACTCTAGGCTCGACTCGTATTTAAATTTAATGGCGCCAAAATTAGATTTTTTGTATTAGGCAAAAATACTCTAACGAAATCATTTTTTGTTAGAGATGTAAATATTAGAGATAATAACTCCGTCAACTTCTGATAATAATTTAGATTAAGATACAAAAATAAAAAAACTATTTCAATATACCGTAAAATCAAAGATTACTATTATATTACGATCCAATACACTACATTAAATAGAGTGAGGTAATAAATAAAAATAATTACCAATTATCTAATAGAAAAATACCAATCATCTAACAATAAAGTAAAATCAATTAAAAAACCATTCAAACTCCCGGAGAAAATATATCATTAAACTCAAGATATCCACATAAATGTAATAGTAGAATAGAAGATAAATAATCCAATCGAAATTTACTCCAAAAGAGAATAATAATTGTAATGAGTGACAAAATGAATTAGATAAAATAAATGGGAAGGAGAAACTAACCACAAGTAATAAAATAAATACAGTAATATATATAGTTAAAAATTGAATTAGATTACCATATACACAGTTTGGTGGAATGTTTAAAAGAGATAAAAAATGTTTACCCACAACCTGCATTTGAGATGAGATAACTTTGCCACAGAGATAATATATAACTTTAGGAGTGACCCATTAATATACCTCCCATAATCTAATAGAGTTATCCATAAATAAGTAGAATAAGTAGAAGTATAATAATATTAATAGCCAATATTCATGAATGATAATAATTAATAAAATTATACCCTGTTATAGTAAAATGAGAGAAAACAGACCACTATAATATAGTTACATAGCTAAAGAAAATAGTATATAGGTCCAGAATAAATTAGAATATGTCTTTTACAGTACATACAAATCCATTCCAATTATAAAATTTGAAATTTCAATATGTAATAAGATGTATTAATTAAATTCACTATACTATATATATATATATATAATATAATTATCTTTAATTTAGGGTGACGATAGTATGAGGAAGATAGAGGTATAGTAATTACTGCAATTTGAGAGTTGGGTTCACGTACTGTACTTATAGAGGTAAATAAATTATATATTAATATAAAGTAATTGGTGTAGTATTTAAATTAAATATAATATATAATATTACCCATTTTGCTTATGGTAGGTATGACATTCCAGTGCCTACATGATGTAATTCCGTATGTAGCCTTTTACTGTTATGTACAATTCATATCCACACTCTAATCCTCCAGTGACCAACATATACATTAATACCACATTAACCCTCAATACCTTTTTTCTATAGACAATCTAGACTTCCAGACATCCTAACTATTCCCTTATACCATACGTGTAGGGAGAAATAAAATAATTGGCCCACACTCGTATGGTACTGCGTAGATTCGTAATATAATAGGCTACTTAATACAGTAGACTATAAGTGTATAGTTAAGAGTGGCTGTACACTTAATTATATAACTCCCTCAATCTAATTTTGACTCAAGGAATTGCTATATGCATAAATGCCTTTCGGATAAGTCTATAAGTTGACATCGTGCTATGTCGCGAATAAGTTTAAGCAATGCTCTCTTCCTTTTCGGCGTAAAACTGGTATGCGGAATGATGAAGTCGATAAATCATGGTAGTACTGTCATGAAATGTTCAGAGGAATAAATGTTTGAAGGATTCGATGAAGGCAGAGAGGTGAATAAATGGTATGTAAAATTTAGAATAAAGACGGCATAATTTGATTTTGCTCGCTGTGACTGATAAACGATAAGTATGGAATCTGGTGAATAGAAACGTGTAAATAGTAAGTTTAGTGGTTGTGGGTCTGTGGGATGAAATGTGTAATCTGTGTTGCGTTGAATAAGAGATAATAAATGATGAGTAGTGGAATAGTAAAGGATTACTGACAATTACTATGATGATGTAAGAGTTTAGTATGAAGAGCTATGCTAGGTTCACACTAAACCTCTCCTCTACCATTTTGATTTTCCCTGAATTTCCAACTGACATTATTCCTATACTTGAAGACCATAAGCTTAGTGCTAAAAATTTCCTTATACATATCTAGACCATGCTATAGTTGTTTATCGTTTATATTTTATGGTGTATTAAAACTATTCATTAATTATTATTTGCTAAGCCTATTTTATTTACTCAGTGTAATCATACAATTATAAATATACTTGAACACAATTATATACGATTTAGAAATTTTCATTACTCAATGGTATTAAGTAATCAATTGAATTTTAAAATTAATATCTTAATTTTTTTTTATAAATGAATATAAATAAAGTCTCGCTATATATATATATACTACTAACCTCATAGCCGTGATTCCAAATAGGGCTAAATCAACATTTAATTTTTATTTTTTTCCAAATAAGCCCACAGTGCTTATTCATGTTATACATAAATAAATGAATTTAAATAAATTAATAAGCTTATCGATTAAATATCACTTAAGCTCGTAATAATAGCGTCACACTGTAATCATACAAAAGTTTCTAAATGGGGTAGATTAATTAAAGATAACTTTTTCTTCTCACCATATTTGAATTTTTTTGATTTATATAGCGTCTTCTTCTGTAAAAGCCTTCAGTATTTTAACATGCTTTTCTCTTGCTCTCTTCAATGAATTAATAAAGTTACCTCGTTGGTATGGATAAACCTTGTTACTGTTTGGTCGAACCTTGTTTATTTCTTCCCCTTTTTTTGGTTCTGTTTTGACTCTTGAGTGAGTGTTATACTTTGTCTATACTCTTTCCAATGCTTCGCATCTCTTATTATGCATTCTTCGTCAGACGATGTGATTTTCGTAGGTTTATTAGGAA
>JABUQX010104392.1:0-17238 GCA_015478945.1 Trachelipus rathkii | reverse complement strand
TTTTCTTCATTTGGATTTAAATATAATTTATTGAAGTTTCGTTGAGGGGAAAATGTACCGAATTAATAGTTTAATTTCTGTAAATATTTATAACTTTTTCCAATTGATTGTTATGAATTAAAAATTTTCTAATTTTTCTTTAAAATATATATATAATATTATATATATATATATATATATATTAATATATTATAATATATATTATATATATATATTAATATTATATTATTATAATATACTTTGCGTTAAACAAATATTTGTCTTTTTCCGCCCATTAGTATTTTATTTATATATATATACTAATATAATTATATATTTAATATATATATTATATATTAATCTAATATATATATTTATAATATTATAACTATATTATTATTTATATTTATTTATATTATATTATATATACTTATAATATATTATATATATATTATATATAATATAATTATATTATATGCATTTACAACAGTTGATTTGTGAGAAAGTAAAGACGTGTCTCGTCAGATTCGCAGCGCTTGTGCGATCGAAGAATAATACCATCGTTTTACATTCGGCGCTCCACAAGCAAAACTACGATTCAAAACTGTGGGAGATATTTTTTCTTTACTTTCCCGTAAAGTCTTTATTTGTTTGTAAAATAACTGCGGGTTAGTGCAGTATATTTATATAATTGCGGCGAGTTAAGACCTGTTGAAACGTGTTGTTAGTCTCAATGGGGTCTGCGGCTTAAAATTCAGTTTGAAGCAAAGTTTGTGTGGAGGCGGCGAATGGCTAAGACGTGGTGTTATTCGTTTTCGCTAGAAACATCTAGGCTCGATCCTGTCGGGAACTTTTTTGCTTTCCATTATATATATTATATATATATATATATATTAATATATTATATATATATTATTATATTATATTATATATAATATATATATATTTGACTGATAGTGCATGCATTAATAATAGTATATATATAGTATTAATGCCTTATAACTTGAGATGAATACCCTTCATATTGTTTACTTTTTGTTTTAAATTGTAAATTAATAAACAAAAAAATCTTTAAATTTGTTCTAAAATTTATCCTTACAATAACAAGAGTGAAAAAAATAGATTATACAATGTACTAAATAATTAATATAAACATAAACATTTAAACATTAAAGATGGTCCTTCAACTAGTTCAAATTAAAAATTTAAAATATTTAAACTATTAGAATAATTAAAAATATTAAAATATTGATAATATTATATATAATAATATTAATTATATTAATATATTGGATGTATGATATGTAATTGATGATGATTGTGAGTGTGATGTGATGATTGATGAGGGATGTTGATGATTGATGATGATGTATTAATCATAATGTAATAATATAATAATTAAAGATATAACATGATATAATAATGATAAAAATAATGACAAGAAAATAGTAACATTATAATAATAATTGACATGATCGTCTTTTAAAGATATAATAATCATAGAAATATAATACTAATAATAATAATAATAATAATAATGTCATAAGTAGAAATGGAATGTAAATCTGTATGAAGAAACTTGTCCATTTTAAAAAACTTTATTAATATAAAGATCAGCGTCCTCTTTTCTATATTGCTTGAACATTGCTGTAAATTAAAGCAAATTACTTCATATGAACGTCAGGAGCAGAACAAAAATATTTACAAAATAGTCTCGAAAAAATAAAATATATTTAAAACTTAATTTATTTTTTCTTCCAATTTTTATTTTATTTTCGTAATTCTCAATATTTTTATTTTTCTTTTCCCCTTTTTCCCTTTTGGGATGTTTTCTAATTTTGTATTCAGCCGAGACGGAAATAAAAACGTTTTTTTTGTTTTTGTTTTAGCATAGGAAGTTTTTTTTTTCTTCTAATCCTTCTAATGCGTTTTTTGTTCCCAAACTCTTAATATTCTATTTCTTTGTTTTCAGTCGTACATTATTATTATTATTATTATTATTATTATTATTTTATTATTATTATTATTATTATTATTATTATTATTATTATTATTATTATTATTATTAATTATTATTATTATTATTATTATTATTATTATTATTATTATTATTTTATTATTATTATTATTATTATTATTATTATTATTATTATTTTTTATTATTTTAACTTATATACATTATTATTAATATTTTAATTTATTAAATATTTTATATTATTTAATAATTTAATATCAATATTTAATATTAATATTATGTTAAAGGATATTAATATTAATATTATATTAATATTATAATAATTACTACATTAATATTAATAATTATATTTACCTATATTGATTTATTATTTTTTATTTTATATTTGTTTATGATTTTTTATTTTTACTTTATTAAACTATTTTTAATTATGATATTTTATGATTTTCCTTATTTTTATTATTAATCATTTTATTATATTTTATGATATTTTATTTATTTTTATTATTGTATATTATTTTATTATATTTTATTATTATTATTATTATATTTATGTATTATTATTATTATTATTATTATTATTACGCAGGTTCAAAAAAATTTCAAATTTTTTGTTATTTTATTTATCTTGATCCGATACTTGTTTCATATATTTTTTGTTATTGGTGAATTCAAACGTATTTTTTTTTCTGGTCGCTACAGTTTTGCCGCTATTCACATGTAACATGGAAAAAAATTGCAACGAAAATTATTTCCTGTTGAACAGAAACAAAACGCGTTGTATGACAACAATAATGTAATAAAAACGTATATGTTGCCTTGATTATGTTGTGAAAATTCATTTGATAGCAAAATAATAAAAATTGAATATAGCGTTTTTCTTTTGAAGTGTAAAAATATCAGGATCTTGTAAACAGTTTCCAATATAATTTTTGGATTTGTCGCAAAAAACTATATAAGAAAAGTCTTATATACAGGTCCATATTTTGTTCGCTAGTATAATATATGTATGTTATAAGGAGTAAATAATAATAAACAATGAGGAGCAACGTTTCGATTGTATTTAAGGCTTGTTTCTTATGTATTTTTTTTTGCGTGATCAAAATTATATTGGTGTTTGACTAAAGGTCTAATTTTGTGCCTTCACTTGAAAATCAAAAAAATGTAAACAATTTTTTTTTATTACTATTTCATAAAAGAACTCACTTATATCTTTTTTTTGTCCTTATGATATGGAAATTTTACAGCATATTTTGTTTTTATTTGGGCAAAGTTACACGTATTTTATTTAGATTATCTGTTTGTAGATCCAAACGTTTTGTCTTTTTGCTACGGGGAAAAATATATTCTTGAAATTTTTTCCATGTTTCACGTAAAATTAGTTTCAACTGGACCTGACAGGCAATAGGCCAATATAAATTTTGAGTTCTGCATGAAAAACGTTGTAAAAAGATTAGGTTTCTTGTTGGCAAATTTTCTTCTTCTTCTTCTTCTTCTTCTTACTTCTTCTTCCTTCTTCTTTTCTTCTTCTTCTTCTTCTTCTTCTTCTTCTTTTCTTTTCTTTTTTCTTTCTTCTTCTTCTTCTTTTCTTTTTATCTTCTTCTTCTTCTTCTTCTTTTCTTCTTTCTTTCTTTTCTTCTTATTCTTCTTCTTCTCTTCTTCTTTTCTTCTTTTCTTCTTCTTATTATTTATTATTATTATTATCTATTATTATTTTTTATTATTTTATTATTATTTTGTTATTTTTATTAATAGTCTCTAAATAATATTACTTGATTAATGTTTTCAAATGATTTTATTTTTATTATCTTTGAGAAGAATTAATTCATTATTATTATTATTATTTATTATTATTTCTTATATTTATGTTATTATTTGTTTTATTTATTATTATTTATTATTATTATTTATTTTAGTATTATTATTATTATTATTATTATTATTTTATTATTATTATTATTATATTTTATTATTATTCTTATTATTATTATTTTATTATTTTTTTATTTATTATATTCTTTTATTCAGTAGTAGTAGTAGTAGGTTTAGTGTAGTAGTAGTAGTAGTTAGTAGTAGTAGTAGTAGTAGTAGTAGTAGTAGTGGTAGTAGTATTCAGGTTCTGTTATCTTAATTAAAATAATAATAATAATAATAATAATAATAATAATAATAATGTATATAATAATGAATAATAATAATATAATAATAATAATAATATAATAATAATAATAATATTAATATAATAATATTGTTGTCTGTATATTTTTAGGTATTAGTTTAAGACAAATTTTTCTCCACAATTTGAGTCTAATTCCCTTATAATAAAAGAGATTTAATTAACGAATTTATTTCATTATTCCTTTTTAATCGAATTAAAAGATTTTTTACGCCTTTTTTTTCAAGTTTCAGAAATTTCTAATTTATTAAATATACAACACAGTGGAATTGGATTGCATGGAGAGAGAGATGAGAGAGAGGGAAAAAGAGAAGAGAGAGGAGAGAGAGAGAGAGAGGAGAGGGAGAGAGAGTAGAGAGAGAGAGAGAGAGAGAGAGAGAGAGAGAGAGAGAGAGAGAGGAGGTTATAATATTTTAAGAAAATACCTTCCTTTCAGCTTTTCACGATTATATATATAATATATATATATATATATATACGTATATATATAATATCTATATTATTATTTATATATATTAGTATTTTATTAGATATATATATATATATATATATATTATATATATATTATATATATATATATATATATATATAATAGAGAGAATAAGACAGTCAGTACAATATATATATATATATATAATTATATAAATATATATTATTATATTATTATATATATACTATATATATATATTCTATATACCAGCAGAAAGAATAGAGATCAAAGGCCGACGAGTTCAGATATTTTACATTCATAAGTGTGCAAGCAATTAGGAGAGAAAGTAGTGCAAGAAGAAAGGGCTCAGACGTTACCGGAGTACATATAAGAATGATCATATCGGTTACGTTTTAGGTCAAAGAATTGAAGAGAGTTCAGAAGCGATAGCGATAGCGGTACTTTAAGAGAGGAGATGAAACAGATCGGTGTGTAACCTTCAAGTGTGTAGCAACTTTGATGTGATATTTACAGATATCTAATTAACATATGTAAATTCGGTTGCTTTTCGTCAAGGATGTGGATCATTGTCCGGATGTTATAGAACTCCTTTAAGATGTTCTTAAAGTAAAAAACCTTTTTATTTAATTTAAAAAAAATCCAGAAAACTAATTTAAAATTATTTTAAAAGATGAAAAAGAAACCTTTTAAAAATAAAACAGCATAAAAAAAAAGTAGAAAAAATATTTGTTGTATAAAACCGATAAAAAAAAGATCTTTAGGAATTTGACTATTATTAAAAACTGTTTGATTATTATTATTATTATTATTATTTTATTAATTAATTTATTATATTATTATATCATTTTACTATTATTATTATTATTATTATTATTATTATTATTATTATTATTATTATTATTATTATTATTATTATTATTATTATTATTATTATTATTTTATTATTATTTTATTAATTATTATTATTATTATTATTTAACTTATTTATTATTATTATTACTTATTATTATTTATTATTATTTTATATTATTATGTTATTATGTTTTTATTATTAGTATTTATTATTATTATTATTATTATTATTATTATTATTTTATTATTATTATTATTAGTTAAACAAAAACTATTATTATTCTTGAGTGGATAAGTCATTTCGGTATAAATCTTTAGCACACGAATGTCATTAAATTTTAATCATTCTTGTACAGAGAAACAGAATCACCACATTTTTTTTTTTTTTTTTTTTTTTTTTTTTTTTTTTTTTTTTTTTTTTTTTTAGAAAGAAAGGTCTCATGTTACTTTTTTTAAAATCTATTAGAAAGCCAAAACTTAACAATTTGCCTGTAGTAGAAACCCTGTTGGAAGTGTTTAAAGTTCCAGTAGTTATATCTGAATTTTGTTTTTATTAATTGTCTTAGACCCTGTATTCTGCAGAGACTAGCATAATATCTATTTCACTACAACTACTACTTCTACTACTACCATTATTATCATTATCATTATTATTATTATTATTATTATATTTTATTATTATTATTATTTTTTATTATATTATTATTATTAATTTTTTTATTCTTACTTATTATTTATTTTATTATTGATTATTATTATTACTATTATTATTATTATTATTATCTCTTATTATTATTATCTCGCTTACTACTACTACTATCTACTTACTACACTACTAACTACTACTACTACTACATTCTTTAATAAAAATTTGTAGAAGGTGTTAATCAATCTCTGGATAATTTAAAAAATGTGTCTTACTAAAATATGTGCTAAATATTTTAACCTTGATACTACTACTACACTACTACTACTACTACTACTACTACTGCTACTTCTATCTTTACTATTATTATTATATTTATATAATTTACAATTAAGTATCAATTAAAATGGTTGTATACGAATATTACTATTTTATTAATTTATTATTATTATTATTATTTTATTTTTATTATTGTTATTTATATTATTATATTGATTATTAGTTTCTTATTATTTTCTTATTAAATAATTTATTTTATTTTATTATTATTATTATTATTATACTATTATTATTATTATTATTATTATTATTATTATTATTATTATTATTATTATTATTATTATTATTATTATTATTATTATTATTATTATTATTATTATTATGTATTGATTATTTTATTATTATTATTATTATTAAACTATGCTTTATAAAATATAAAGGATTGCTCTTGTCAGCGCGATTTGAAAGGTTTTGTCATACTAAGATATCTGCTAATGGTTCCTTTACGTTGATTGTTAAGTCAATTATAATTAAAATACTCTAATTTCTAAATTTTTATTGAAATTATCCTTTTTCCTCTTGATCGAAGATTGAAAGGCAAAAGTAGGATGTTCGAGTGTGTCTTTAGTAGCACTTCGATACGTGTTTATAATAAATAATAATAAAATAAAAATCAAAAATAAAATAAATTAAATAAAATCAATAATAATACTAATAAACAATACATTAAAAAATAAGCAATTATTCAAAACTAAAAAACAAGTAAAAAAATAAAATAATAAAATGAGATACAATAAGAGCAACAAAAAAAAAAAATAAAATAATAAAAAAATAAAAATAAAAAATAAATGAAATTAAATAAAACAAAAAATATTATAAAGAAAGAAAAAGAAACTTAAATAAAAAAAAAAAAAAAAAAAAATAAAAAATAAAAGTAAAAAAATAATAAATTAATAAAAAAAATATAAAATCAATAAAATATAATAATATAATAATATATAATACTATTAATAATAATATATACTAATATATTAATAGTATGAATTAATAATCATAATATAATAATAATATAATGATTATAAAATATATAATATAATAAGTAATTATAATAATATAATAATTATATTATAATAATTATATTAATACTATTTATAATATAATATTTAAAATAATAAGGGAAAAGAAATAATATAATTTAATATAATTAAATATAATTATATTATAATATAATTAATATTAATTATATTAATAATAATAATAATAATTAAGTATAATATAATAATAATGAATATTAATAATAATAATATAATAATAATAATATAATAATAATATATAATAATATATTTAATTCATAATAATATAATAATATATAATATTAATAAATTAGTAAGAAATAATAATAATAATATCATATATAATAATAATAAATAATAATAATAAAGATACTAATAACAATAATAATAATAATAATACTATAAATTATATTAAAATAATAATAAAAATATATAAATTAAAATTAAATTGATATAATAATTATATAGATAATAATAATTAATACATAATTAATATAATAATAATAGATAAATATAAATAATAATAATACCTAATAATAATATAAATAATAATATAAAATAATAATATTAAATAATAAATAATAAATAATAAATATAAATAATACATATTAAATCTAATTAAATAATAAACATTAAATAATAAATAATAATATAATATAAATAATAATAATAATATAATAATAAATAATAATAATAATAATAATAATAATAATTAATAATAATAATAATAATAATAAATAAATAAATAATTAATAATAATAATAAATATATAATATAATAAATATAATACTAATAATAAATAATAACTAATAAATATAATAATATAATAATATAAATAATAATATAATAATAATAATAATATAAATACTAGATAATAAATAATAATAATAAATATAAATAATAATAATATAATAAAATTAAATAATAAATAATAAATAATAAATATAATATAATAAATATAATATATAATATAATTAATAATAATAATTAATTAAATGATATATAATAATAATAATAATAATAATAATAGTATATAATAATAATAATAATAATAATAATAGTAATAATAAGCGATTAGATACGAAACAAATTCGAATGTGAATGAGTAATGAGGATAAGATCTTCCTAAACGTAATAAATAATTTGCATAAGTATTGAGGGGAAATTATAGAGACTTACTACAAGCAGAAGTGAGTAGAAAAGGGGAGTTTTAGAGGTGGAAATAAACTTGTAATAATATGCGAACAGATATTTAGTACATAATTTGGATGGATTTAGATGCCATACGATATAATAATAATAATACAATAATAATAATAATAATAATAATAATAATAATAATAATAATAATAATAATAATAATAATAATAATAATAATATATATATAATAATAATAATAATTCATAATAATATAATAATATAATTATTTTTATATAATAATAATATAGTAATTGTAAAATAATAAAAATAATAATAAATAATAATAATAATAATAATAATAATGATAATACCTTTACATTAATAGTTTCTATTACGTCAAAAGTAGTCACTTTTCTGGATGAAGAATTTGTTATGGATTACCATTTCATCCTAATCAGATAAAATCGCATTAAGACAGACAAGAGAAATGTGATTGCCTTGTTTTTCATCTATTGGTATTTTTCTTTTAATTTGATTATTTAATACTATTATGGTCGCAATACAAACCAATCAAAGAATAAACATCAGTAATTTGTAATAATCGTATAATGATTAGTATTATTTATCAACAAAGATAACAATAGGAGTAAGTTGAGGATGTATTTTTGTAGGAATAAGTGTATCAAGTAGCAAATTATAATTAAGTTATTTTGCGTAAATAATTACTGTGTTTATTTGCAAATTGAAAGGTTAAAGGCGGTTGTAACAAACATTCGATTATAATTCAATAATATAATTAATATTTTAGATAGTTATAAATAATAATAATAATAATATGCGACTATTGGAAAACATTCGACTTAAAAATCAAAATGATGTTCAGAGTAGATAGTCTAAATAATAGAAAGATAAAGTTACTAATAAAAATAAATTTAATAATACATTATTATAATTATTATAATCAACTTCGTAATATTTAATAAATAATAATAATGAAATAGGATGATTATTATAATAATTGAATAATTAATAATATATGGATATTAAATGAATTGAAATAATAATAGAGTTAATTAAAATAACATACAATATTTTTTAATTGAAAATAAATAATAATTGTTAATCTCAATTAATAAATTAATTGATTTTAAAAATTATAATTCTCCATTTACTAAAATAATCAGTTTTATTATTGTTTTAAAAGATAATAATATATGATAATAAATATGTATGATAGTAATAAAAATTAATAATGAATACTCAAGAATTATATAATAATAGGAAATGATATATTTCAAGCAATAGATTATAATTAAGTATTATACTTTAATATTATAAGTGATAGATTTAATATAGTTATTATAATGAGATCATTAATAATAATTTAATAGATAATAATTGTTAAATGTTTAGTGAATAAAAGTGACTATAATAAAGTAATAATATAGTTGAATTTATGATTTAATTGGTCACCAATGTAATTATCATTATATTTTATTTATAATATTACACATATAGTTCATAATTCATATGATGCTATTGTTAGCTTTATTAATGTGAAAATATATATTAGATTTAGTTAGATAATATATTATATCAATATATATATAAATCAAGTTATAGTTTATTTAGAATTATAATAAATTTATAATATATTATATAACACTTCAACTAGTAGTGATAATACTCGTAATTGTTAATGTTATAATAAATTTATAATATTATCATAATTATAATTATCATTCATGATAAGTGAAAATATGTGAATTTGTTAGGTGTGTTGGCATTTTTATAATTAGATATCTTTAAATTTATTTTACTTATTGATTCTTTGTTTTTTCTTCCTTCACGTTAATGCAGAACGGAGGTTTTTCATGTCCCGCTTTAGACAACTCTCTCGTCAATTAAATTATTAGTATTAGTAAATTTTTCGCGATTTATATATCTAATCAAATTTAAAACAACATTGTACAAAATTTAACTCAAATAAAAATTGTTTGTATGAAGATATAATATTTTATAATGAATTTAAGTGATCATTTAACTTGAATATTTAATATTATGTAGTCTAAAGTTTTTTTATGATTTATAAATAGAGATTAAATAAAATTCTAGTATAAGTATTGATTAAGATTACTGTGCTCTCATAAAAAAAAAATTAGATAAATTAAAATAAAGATAATTTAGGTTAAATCGTTGATATTATTAGATACTAATATCTAATCTTTCCCCAGAATGTTTACGCAAATGCATAGTTAAATAACTTTTAAGTGTGAATGATGAAATATATAGATGAAATAAATTATTTAAGTATAATAGTTAAAACATAGATTTTAAATTTAGTAATGTGTATTTATTAATTACTTATAATAAAACTAATTTTCAACTATTAGTATGTAAAATAATAATTTTTATTTTAATGTTTAAGACTAATAAATGGCTACATGATAAATATTATTAATAAATGATAGTAGCTTTTTTAGTAAACTTGAATTATAATTTTTATAAATAAAATAATACTTAATTATAATAATAATACAATAATAAATGACAAATAATAAATTTTAATAGGAATTAAATTATTTAATATTAGAATTTAAATTTATGACTGTAATAATAAATTAATAAAGAAATATAATATAATACATCTTAGTTGATGAGTAAGAAATTATATATAGTACTAAAACATGAATATACATATAGTAGTTAAGTGTAAGATTAAATACAGTATAATAAATAATAATTATAGAAAGAAATAAAATTAATGAAACTAATTTTGAATATAAATAATATAAGTAAAATTATACGGTATGTAAAGAATAGTAGAATACCTTCGTTAAAATATATGAAATAATTAGAATTCTGTAAGAAAATAGTAAAATAAAAATTAACTCTCCTTAATAAGATGTGACTCTAGAACAGGAGTAGTATATTTAGAGTATTAAGAGTATTTATTCCTAAGAGAAGTAGGAGTAAGAGGAGATTCAAAGAATGTCAAGTAATTTGTTTATTTGTGTTTTTGTTATTATATATATTGCAATTGATTCTTTGAGTATCCTTTTAAGAAGTTGAAATTGCTTTACAATAATTATCAGGAACATAGAAGGCCAAGTAACTTCAAAGCACGCAAACTGAGTAAATCTCTTGTGATATTAAGGTGATGGAAACTTTTGTAATATGTGTATGACACAACTAAACTTTACTTGCGTGCTTGTGTGGTCTTGCTCAAATTAGTCATTGTAAGAACGATTTGCGACGCAACATTACATAAGGTTTTATGGTGTGAGCTCGAGAACCGGATTTAAGAGCCCTGCCCTCAAGCCGGAATTGTGGTTGGAAACATTTGTTTTATGTTTTTGTTTAACGGTTATTAGTGATTCATATTAGTCTCGATATATGAAGCCGTTTTAATATGAGATGGCGCCAAAAAGAGTGGAACTCCATGTGTAGAATAAATGTTAGTTTTGTCATGTACCATTCGTGTTCAGTTACACTCTGTGAACGTCTTCGGTAGGTTTGGTCTAAAAGTGTGTGGAAACTTTCATGTTATTGTATTTAAGCTTACTATAATTAAGTGGAATTATATTTTTAAATGTATTTATGATACAAGTTTAAAATCGTTGCTCAACTTTTAGAGTACTACATGGCTAATTGTTGCATTATTTTTCTTAGTTATGTTATATAACTAGATACTATATAATGCTTATATATAAGTCTTTATATTATTTGATATGTATATATGATGAAAATCCTTTTGTATTATACGTTTAAGATCTATACTTTCGCTTGACTTCAGTTGTTATAATTGATAATTACGTCAATTATATATAGGAGTATAAATTTTATAGTTATAAATGTTACTTAGTTTAGGTATAATATATATATTGATAATAGTACCCCTTAATGTATAATATATTAGTTATTTAGTGTAATTTTATTTGATAAAATAACGTAAGATTTTAGGGGTATCGTTATATGCCATATTAACCATGTTATGATTTAACTATTAACTGTATATATATATATATGTATTAGATGTATTTGAAATCATTATGTATAATGTTATACAGTTTATTTGTGTTGTTAAGATGTTAGTATATATAGTTTATGTGTCTTTTTGAAGGTATACATTATTATTTTACTTATATATAACTTCACGGGCTGAGGATCTATATGTGAGGCTATATATATAGCTTTTATTTAGATAATACTGTGGAAACTATTTTATTTAATATAGTTATTTTATATAATTGCATTATCATTATTTTCTAGCTTAGCTCTTTTCTTTGAGGGCACCTTATAAACAATCGTTGTGAAAATATATTTGTATATACTCTTATAATGTATTACTTTTAGTTTAAGTGATTGTAAGATTAACGTTAATAGGTTAGAGAAGGTAACGATAAATATAATTCAAATACTAATATGAATCATATTAGATAGTATATATATGACGTAATATTATATATATTTAATATATGTATTGAGTGTATTCTAGAATATATAACGAACCAATATATAATACTAAAATGAATATTACGTAGGTATTGCGTAATATTTCGATAAGTGGGAATAATAATATATGATAAACAAATTTTTGATCAATTTAAATTATTTTAGATATATACCTCTAATATATATATATAAATAATTTACCTTTCTATAATAGCTATCGTATATAAATTCACTGTAGTATTTAAGTGTTTATTGTTAGTTTAACTTTTAAGTGTATTATATATAGGTGTTAGTATATTGTATAACTATGTTTGATTAATGTTTATGAGTTCATTTATTCTCAGGTTCATAAGGTATAATATATATGAATGCTGAATAAGGTTATTTGTCATTGTGCGTTATTTATATTCCTATTAAGTTCAAGTGTATTATAGATATGTAGTATTTTAACCGTATTGTTAAGAACAATATAAGTGCCACGCGGCTTCAAATGCTTAATATATATGATAATTATTTGTTGGCGAGTTTGTTTGTTTAGGATTTGAAGACTTTTTGGGTTCAAATTGTATTACGTGAGTGTTAATGTAAAGTAATGCAGATTAGTGTATGAGCTCTCATGTGCAGACTTAATTCATCCTGTGTGTTAGAGAGAAAAAGAATATTAAAAGATAGTCAGTGAATATTTATAGGTACGGTGATCATGTAATAACGTCAACGTTCAATGGATTTATCTTTCCTGTTATTAGTCAAGTTTATCAATAATAATTTTCAGTATATTTTTTAGTTGTATTAGGTTTGATGTATATTATTATATTACTATTATATTCTTTTAGGTATGACTTATTGAATATGATATAATAGCTTTTATTGATGTGAAACTTTGTTATTTATCATGTTATATATTATTACTGTGTTTTAGTTTATATTATGATTAAATAAAATTATAGCTTAATATATTTTTACGTTTATTAAACATAAAAAGAATATTATATAATATATTTATTATTATAAGTGATCTATTCTAGAAAAAAAAGTTTTATAATAGAAATAATATGATATAAAAATTATAAAAGTTTTATTTATTTAATAATAATAACTATATAAAACTATATAAATAAAGTTTTAATATATGATAATAAAATTAAATAAATATAGACTTGAAATTTTTTTAAAATTAACTCATAAAAAGTTTTAAAGAAATTAAAGTGATTTAATAATAATATATAATAATATATAGTTTTTAAAAAAAATAAATAATAAGAAAAAATAGTAAGCTATTTGTAGCTTTCTATATTCTTAATATATGTTTTTAGCTTAAGTTACTATCTAACAGTGTATAGTTAAGTGTATAGTATAGTCCAGATCAGAAGTTGTAGTTGGTAAGGTTTCTAATAGGTTATATATATTATATATTATATATATATATATATATATATATGTGTATTTATAGAATCATATGCATTGTTAGATTTAATATTATTTTCTATGGTATTCAGGTAGACTATATTGTATTATGTTTAGGCTTATTGTTATAAGCCTAAAAAAACTTGTTTTACGTATTAGGGTCAATATATATTCTGTGTATATAATCAGGTATAGATAATATAGGTACATATGTTGATATGAGCATAAATTAATATAATTAATATATATGTGCTACAGGCTTCGTTAATACGGAATAAGCTCGAGTAATGATATGTTCACGGAGATCTATGTTTGAAAATGTTTCTACTCAGTGTATACCTACGTGTTTTACGTGTTTTATAGATATAGGCGAACCGAAGGTTTTAGTTCTTAGCTAGAATTGTTTATCAGCTGATGGATACATATTAACATAATCGATTAGTTCATCTGATTTTATTCAGGCATTGGTGGATATGGTTCGATTTGAATGTGGGCAACTTACTATCTATTATTATTGTTGACCATGCCGTATAATGATATGTCTAGCTATTATTGATAGTGAATTATCTTGTGAGACGCGGTCATTTTTTTTTTAAAGAATCCCAATTTAAATTACATTAGCAAGAATATAATAATAATTCATTTATGTTTAGTCGAGTTTAATCGCAATATTTTATTAAGATTATTTGTTATATATTTTATCACTAAAGACAAGGTAGATAAATTTTTGTTAAATGATTTATTTCTTATTATGTTCGTGCAAAAATAATATATGATATTATACCCGACTTATTTAATTCATAAATTTCATATAGAATCATTGGACTCATTCTTCCACGAGAGTATGCATACTCGCTTGGAGTTCTAGGTACTACCTTCGTAGTTGGTTGTAGCTAAATTTGCAACTCGCAGGCTGGTCGCGAAAAGTTACGTGATGTGTTTATAGCTATTCAATTGTCTTAGTTATATATGATCTGAGAAATGTTGTGTTTACTGAGTATATATATAACTTGTTAATTGTTGACTGCTTATTCGTGTAAAAGATGTGTTAGGATTGTGTGAGTGTTAGTCTGTAATAATTAAAGCTTATTTATGTTATTAATATTCTGATAAAAGTACATTATATATTATGATCAATGAATGTTTGTTGCTTGTTCTCTCAGACTATCTGTGATTAAAATAAACTATGTGATGCGTGTTAGTTACTTTGTTATGACAAATTACTATGGTCAGTATATTAGTGGTAATTGCGATATACTTTCAGACTTAAGTGAAGTTTCATTAAAGAGAGTTAGTATGTAATTTTCTCTTAAAATGAATACTCTATATGTGTTTAACTGTTAAAAACACTCGAAGTGGTGATATTTAGAAAAAGTGTCCAATGATATGTACAGTTCTGCATCTCATAATGTTAGTTACTATTTATACTTGATATAATTATAGCACATTTGGCTAATTTTTCTTAGTTTATATGTATTAAACTGTATATATATTCTAATTGTTTATATGAATTGATTTAGTATTATTATATGAGATGAATGATACGTTTATATTCTCAGATTTAGTTCAAGTAGTGTGAATTAGCTATGTGATTATTGCTTTATTTTGTGGTTGTGAAAAATACTTTTAGTATACGTTTAGTCATATTTATATTCATAAATGATCAGTTTTAATGATAATTTTTACTTGGTGCACTTAATTTGTAGATATTAAAATTTATGTCAAATAAAATATTATTACTATGTAATATGTAATTATAAAAAATATATAATCTCAAATCTATATATGTAAATGTAATATATGTATATAGAAAATTAATAAGATTATTAAATATAAATGTAAGTATATAGGTACTTACGTTTCTGGGTATAATTGAACAGTTTATATATTGTTAGTGATTTTAAGAGTATGGAATCTTTGTTATATAGTTTAATGACATATAATTCTATTGTATATTACTAGACTATATTGATAAATTAGACAAGCGTTATATTAAATATAAATTTGATAAATATATTACTATAGCTATAATGTATAAATACTCCAGGTAATGTATATATGAGTATGGGGTATTAGTCGTTTGGTTATTGATTTACTATTATTTATCAATGTTATAGGGTATATGTAAAAAACCCAAATTCTTATATAAGTGATTTAATATAAAGATTATTGAAAAGCTGTAAAAAAATTTAGTATATATATATATAACAAAAATCATATTTAGTGCTATATATATAAAAATATATACATAATAATATAAATTGTAATAATAATAATATAAATTATATATATATATATATATATAAATATATATATATAGATAATATATATAATTATATTTTGTATGTATTTATTATATAAATATACAGAAATTAATGTAAAAGCAAGATACCCACTAGATCATAGTGAATAGTGATAGAGTATATATATATAATAGTGTTAGTATAGTGATGAATAGTGATAGATAGGTACTGAGGTAATAGGCCGTGTAGTTACAATATTTTAATTAGTATAATATTAATCATTGATGTGAGTAGAGGGTCGTATATATTAGGCTACAATATAGTAGTATATGAGCTTAGAGGAAGTAATTACTACTGAGTGATTAATAGGAGCTCTAATAAAGTAAGGCTCCAGTATGGATACTCCAGATGATTACCAGAGGGGGGATACTTTTGAGGTAGTTAGTTTTATTGAATTATTTTAATTAATAAATAAACTATACGTGTAAATTTTTTTGCCGCTCATTATAAAATATGATTATATAGAAATAATAATAATAAATAGTGGTATATTTATATATTATAT
>JABUQX010104391.1:15000-24586 GCA_015478945.1 Trachelipus rathkii | reverse complement strand
TCTTGATTCTGCAACAAAGCATAAAAAGACAGCATGCCAATTATTCGGGGTTATCCACAACGCACTTGGTCGAAAAATCACGCTACACTGTGCTGAGATGTTTTTAGAGGCCTCTCCTAATCTGAGAGTTCCATTCAAGTAGTCCTAACCAAAGATGCCACGTGTCTTAACTCATCTAGAACATAAGTTATTGGCAAACAGAACGTTTTAAATGGCATATACAATAAAGCAGGCATTCCAACAATAGAATTTGAAAGTGTTATGTGAAAGTGAAAAGACTAATAGTGAATGTCAATGATTTGATGAAATATTCAAGAAATAAACAATCTTCCTCTAAGATATTCAAATAAAAGTAAATCATTGCGTGCGCTCTTCGACAGCCTAGCCGCGTGTTAAGTGTGTTAACAATTGGTATAGTTGAACCGTAATCTCAATTCAATGTCCCAATGAAAAGAATATCCCCGTATTGGGAATGGCCAATTTTGGCTTTGATCACAAACACTTTCAAGCACGCATGATTTAATAGGAAAAGCGTGGACAAGAAAGAACAGAGAGAAAAAACATTGAACTTCAGGAAAGGAAAAGACAAACGGTTGACATTGTGAAAGAAGATGAGACACAAGATACGCAAAATGTGTAAGTTCAGTTGAATTATCAGGCAGTGAGAGTGATGTGCTAGAAGAATCATTTTCCTTAGAATCAGAAGAAATGGAAGAATGTTACCCTCAAAATAGAAACCAGTATCCTGAGTTGTGTAAAGCATTAGAGAGGACAAATGTGAGCAATAGAGATGCATGTCTCATAGTTAATGCTGCCCTCAAGGACCTCGGACTTCTGTCACCAAAAAACGTTGTTGATCCAAGTAAGTTACAATGCCAAAGAAAATACTGGAGAGACAAACAGTCAGAGGAGCATTTGCTGCAACACAGAGGTATGGTCTGCATTGGTTTCGATGGAAAAATAGATGAAACACTTGTCGATGCTGGAGGTTTGCGTAGAAAAGTTAGAGAAGAACATTACGTGCTAGTGTCATTTCCAGATGCATGTTACATCGATCACGTTAGTCCTAACTCAGGAAAATCTCGAGATGTATTTAATGAAATTCTGGGTATTATTGAACGCAAGATCTACAGAGACTTTAAGAGCAGTGATTTGCGATGGAACTCCTGTGAATACGGGTAACAAGAATGGAATAATCACACTGTTGGAGTTACATCTTAAAAGACCACTTCAATGGCTCATATGCATGTTGCATTTTAATGAACTGCCACTCAGGAAGTTATTTAGTGTTGTTGATGGGAAGACAACTGGCCCATCGTCACATGAAGGACCTATAACCAAACTGCTCTCATTTGATCCTCAGATCAAACCCATCATTTAATTTTCAACCAATTCCAGGCTCTGTATTGTTGATGTTCCTGAAACAGTTACGAAAGATCAAGTTCTGACCAGCTGTATTTACTAAAAATCTGTTTATTAATTCAGCGAAGGGGTACAAAATGCAGATCATAATAATATGCGGTATTTGAAAACTGCACAGCCGGGTGCCTTAAGCCATTTTTTTTTTTTTTTTTTTTTTTTTTTTTTTTTTTTTTTTTTTTTTTTTTTTTTTTTCTTGTCATAGCCCTATTCAAGGAGGGGAACTTTCTAGGTAATTTCTACCTAGGATCCGAACTAGGATTCGAACCCACGACCTTGCCATGCGACTCCGTCGCTCTACCGTTTGGTGGCTAACTAAAGCTAACAGACTGCTTCGATTGTACGTTTCAACAGAATCCGCATCTGATGATCTGTGGCGTTTGGTACGATTCGACTGCAAACTTCTAATGCCCCCCATATGGTTCTATATCCGCTCCCATCCCTTCTGTCAAGATGGTGCAAAGAATTTTCACTTTATGGTATCACAGTATCAAAAACTTTCTCCTGAGGATCAGAACATCATTTCTCCAGTGCTCCTAAACAACTCTATTTTTGTCATCCAGAAAACTTGTTGCTAGCTGGTGTTGCAGATGAACGGGAAACAATAAGAAGATTTTCATGTCAACAAATTCTTCAAGCAAGAAAGAAAATTTCCTCCACCAATGTGCAAGTTCGCTGCTTTGATAAAAGGCAGCTAAACGTCAATCTCAACGCCACTTCCTACATGGAACTGATAGACTGGAGGAGTACTCTTATCACCCCCCCCCACCTCTTCTTGATGATATTAGTGATGATATTTTGGTTAGTAATCAACAAATTCTCCTACCAAAGTATCCGTGTCATTCGGTCGATGTTGAAAGAAATGTCAGTTTCCGCTGTTTCTAGTAGGGTCGTTGGTCATACTTCTCGATATGGTGCAATACTACAAACCAAACATTCTCGAATCGAAATACCTTCAGTACAGACAAAAGCTGAATTTCTATGAGATTTTGTTACTATGCATGTGTTTTTTAGCATGTAAGGAATTAAGATATATTTAAGTATACTGTATATCTGGCTATATATATATATATATATATATATATTATATAATATAAAAAAATATAAATATATATAAAATATACTATATATATGTATATATATATATATATATATATATATATATATATATATATATATATATATATAATATATATATATATATATTGGTTTTTAAATAAAAAGATTCAAGGTAAAGTTGGGTATGAAAACAAATCTTGAAGAACTTACTTTTAACACATTTCAGTTTGTATCTGAAGTGAGCACCAAAATAAATTGTTTAAAATCTGCACTACAACTTTTGTATGTTTTTCAACCCAGCTTAATATATATATATATATATAATATACTTATATATATATATATATATATATAATATATATATAAATATATATATATATATATATATATATATATATAATATATATAATAAATATAAATATATATATTATATATATATAACATGACTTTGTTTAATCCTATCACCTTTAGCCGATTTCACTGAAACACTAAAATGTCAGAAACATTTGATTTAATTACGGAAAAATTGTAATGAGGACAACGAAGAACCCCACCCCACCCAAATATATATATATAAGATATATAATATATATAATATAATATATATATTTATATATATATATATATATATAATAATACTAATATACTATATATATATATATTATATATATATATATATATATATATTAACAGAAGTCAAATGGAAGCGGAACGAGATTCCAGCTCGTTCCGCTTCTCCTGCACCGGTGTGAGCTACGTTTCTGGGTACTTTTCATGTCTGGGGTTTTACCCTAGGGCACTACCCTGGGGTACTGTCCATATTTCATATACGTTCGTGAGGGTTTTGTAGGCCTAACCATACTTCATGACTGTTTTTACTGTAGTTTCAATTTCTGCTTGGTTCTTCTTCTATGGCTCACAAAAGGTGTGAGCAGTTTCATTAAGAGCCTCTTTGTTCATAAGCTCTTTGAATGCTGACGCCTTACCAATACCGTGTATGTAGGATGCTGAGTCCCAGTCGGTATAGGCATGAAAGGAAAAAAGTAAATGCCTGCACATTTCTTCTCCAAGCACTCTTTTTTTTTCTTTCTCTTATTTGTTGACCAATGTAACTACGAAAATGCAAAGAAAACCCGTTGTCAGTACCGTGGTACAGCAATGAAATCAAAAGATCAGTATCCTCTCTGACAACAACTGTATCGCACTGTTGAGAAATGTGGACTGCTTCTCTATCGGTTGAAACATCAGCATCATCTTTAATGAAAATAACTTTACATCCCCTTTTCTGTAGAGGGTTACTTATGAGACTAATCATTTTAGATTTATTGCCAGTATTTAGAAGAAATTTCTCTTTCTTAACTATGGAAATTATTTCTGGAGTTAAATTTACAGTTGGGGCTAGCTTTGAGTTTACACCTCGCCTGCGATGCTCGCTGTCTTTTATTGAAGGCACAAAAGCGTTGTACCCATTAAACACAACTGAAGCACTTTCATAATTTTTACAGGTAAAATCAGCATAAGATGAAGCTATAAATGACAGATATACTTCATACATGATAAAATACAAGTCAAATAATGAGGATGGAGATTGATTATTAGGAGTATGACAACTGATGATTTCCCAAAGTCAGGAGAACGATGAATTCCCTTCATAGTACCTTTTCTTTGATCGAGTTTGGGACCGCTGTTTTCCAGAGAAGGTCAATATGAGAATCTGTAACCTGTACAGAGGGTAATATCTGGAATTTCAAATCACCTATTGAGTTTTTATCACTGAAATATTCATAGATATTAACACTTGCCATTTCTTTTACAACATCATCTGTGACATTACCTCTGGGAATTATTCTTTTGGTTTTCTGCCCTGGTGTTATCGCTGCCATCATTCCCATGCCATGAAATGTGTTATCGCCTTTAAGTGTCGCAACGTTGTGGTCAATATTGTCCGCAGCAAAAATAACTGTTCCATCTTCACTCTTTTCTATGAGATCTCCACCAGCAACTACCTGATTCGTTGCGTAAAAACTTTCTGATTTATTGGTAGGAATCAGTATATCTAAAAGGAACTGGGATCGGGTATGGGAATACACCAAAACCGAAAGCCCTATCTGCATTGGTGTTATGATAGCTCGTGGCGCACACGCCTGCATTATGCATTGACCAATGGCAGCTATCTTCAATTCGTCGTACCCAGAAAATATTTTCGAACATAGTAATTTTAAACTGGAGGGAAGGTATTCCAGACTCTCCTGTATATCCAAATCAACTGCTGCGGGATAAGTGTCTTTGTTTCCAAGACCGATTACTTTCTTCTTTATATCTCATTTAATTGACTTTGCTGCTGTTTCAATTAGTCGTATCTTTTCAGTTTCATCATCTAGACTCTGGTGACATTCATAATGGTCTCTTATTATAGACCTAACAGATTCTCTTAGGACGACAACATCCTTTTGGCCTTGTTTTTCACTTATAAAATTGATTCTCCAAAATGTTCAATAAGTTTTGATTTCAGGTATCGTGGACTGCATGCTTTTTCTTCAGTATGTTCCAAACGGATTCATGTGTTTCATTTTCAGGTCGACCAAGTTTTATCTTCTTTTGTCTTTGATCACTAATATTCCTGTATTTGTAGGGAATATCTTTTCTGTTTCTGAAATTTACACTGCAAGATTGATGGTACACACAGTCAGCTGCATGGAGGTCACCTTCAAAGTATGCCAGGCGTCCTTGTACATCAACAGACCACCTGTCATTTCTTTTCTTACATATTTCAAGTATTGTTTTGGGGAATGTATCAGTCTTAACAGTGACAGATTCTGACCTAAGGTTGCATTTTCCACTGAAATCTACTAACTGTTCACAGAAAAAGCAATCAGTTCCACTGTTAAATACACCAAGAGTGGAACGGGATCTTTTCTTTGAAACAGATGCCTCACCTTCGGTAGATGGTCTTCTTACTGAAATTTGTATGTCTTTCTTGACTACGAAGCGCTTCCAACACAAAGTATGCACAAAATCTCCTTCAGAAGGGCAAATGTTTGAACAACGTGCGTTTACTAGCATCGTTGATTCCATCTGCACCTTTTTTCTGTATAGGCTTCAGATCATCTGATTCACTGTTCTTCTTACATAATATGCAAATATGTTCATGAGCATCCATTATAAATACATATATTTATTTATATCAATTTATTTAATATAGATATTTAGTTAGTACGTGAGCTGTATTGAATTTCAACAAATCTAAAGCCTGAAACAGAAAAAAACGGATTAATTTTCATGTTTAAGTTTACTTTATAAAATATTTTAAATTTATATACTTGATAATCTAATTTAAAATAATTTAAGGCATTAACACTGAAATCAAAAGATAAAGAAAAAAGATTTTTTTTTATATAACAGATTTGGAATCACCGTATGAATTTTTTTTAGGGGGCTCGAGTCGACGGTGGGACAGAGGGGGGGACGAAGTCCCCCCGTCGTCCCCCGGGAGGCCGAGGGACCCCGAGAGACCCCGACTCTTTTCATCTTTGCGGTTTACCCTGGGGTATTCTTTTAGTTAAAAAAAAAAAATCCGTTTTTCCTTTTTTTCATGCAAATTTCATACGCTGATTCTAAATTTGTTATTAGTTTTTTGTATCTATCATAGTTTTGGAGATATAAAATTTTTTTTTTAAAATTAAATTTTTTTTTTCATTTTCCATACAAATTTCATACGCTGATTCCATATATGTTATCAGTTTCTTGTACCCTATCTTAGTTTCGAGATATAGCGGGTAACTTCTTTAGTTTCACCTTATTTATATTAGTTTATTTAATATAGAAATTTAGTTAGAACGTGACCTGTACTGAATTTCAACAAATCTAAAGCCTGAAACAGATAAAAACGGATTAATTTTCATGTTGAAGTTTACTTCATAAAATAATTTTAAATTTATATACTAAACGATCTACTTTAGAATAAAAGGCATTAACACTGAAATCACAAGATATGCACTACACTCTTTTACGGTTAGCCCTAAAACTATAAGTTATGTGCGTTCCTTTTATATAAGACCAACGAACTACTTAGATCTTTATATGGAAAGCGTAGAACAGCCAGGCGTTTATGAAATCACACAGCTACTATCTCTTATGGTGTAATTCTAAATAAAAAACAGAAATCGTCATTAAAATTAGTATCCGACCTAAAAGCATAAAAGATAATATACAATTTAAACTCGGCATTAAAAATTAATTTTAAAATTTGTGTCACAGGTCTCATATACTTTCAAAAAATTCCCGTTGCGATGGCGGCCATTTTGGAAAATTAAAGAAAAATCAACTTTCCGGAGTAGCAATTTTGTCGGACTTTGGATATGTGAAAAAGTAATTCATTTGGGCTTTTCTTCAAAACTTTAATTCTTTTCTTCATGGATTTGATGCTTTTTTCACACCTATATATATATTGTATAATTACTATATGCTATATATATATATATGTTTATAAAAGATATAATTTCAACAGTAATAATACTATATATACATATATAATATGTAATAACTATGATCGTATATATATATTAATCTATATCTATAGTATTATACTAATAAATATATTGGTATACTAGTATAGAAGTAGTATTGACTATAATAATATATATAAGTGACTAATTAGACGGTCTAAAGATTTTGTACAGTTTTAAGAAATCAAGAAATATTCCTAATTCCTGGCGGTTTGTTGATAAACAATTAACAATTAATTCTAGACTTATACCAGCGCGTAGTATTGTATATTACATGAACTATTTTTAATATCCATTCTAAAATATAGGATTATGATTCAGTTTTACTTGAAATTATTTTTATTGATACGTAAGCTCATCAAATCAGTGTTGCCTTTTTATTGCTTATTATGAGAAGCATTTGATTTATACTATGAAAGATAATCAAAATAAGATCAGGAAAGACATGAACCCGACAAGCATATATTGCCAACGAGATACCAGCACCCAAACTCCCCGGAAAAGTTAGTGGTTATGACAATAAAACTCGCGTACAACACTTACTGAGAATTTTTCAGATAAAAGAAAATGAAGCTCTCGCAGCGCGCCCGTCACGCCTACCGCGCGCGTCAGCCGGCAGCAACAGACACACACACAAGGACACACCGACGGACACGACCACACACCAGCAACACACACACTCACATCGACAGCACACATACTGAGCAACAAAGCACACACACAAGCACAACTCAAACACATCACACGACACACAGCACACAGAGGCACACAGCAGAAAAATTCTAGCTACGCTGTACGTACCAAAGGCGCACTAGCACATAAGTACATTACTTCTGTAGTAGCTAAAAAAAATTGAACTATCACTGCGTAGTGGAGGCCAGCGGTCTTCACTGAAATATAAAACTAAATAAAGAACGAACGAGTAAGGATTGCGTAACATTAGCAATACTTTTTGCATGAAATTCCCCATATTTGCTCGAATTTCAGAAATTGCCCAAAAAAAATTGAATTTGATTTTAAAATTAAGGACAAAATGTGTGTGTGTTTTTGTTTGTTTTGTTTTAATTTTAATTTTATGTTAACTTCCATTTAAGTTTATATATGATGAAGGTTTTCCTAAAAATCATTCTGTTGCCATTTTGGAAAGTCCAGATAATTTTCATACACCAAAGCACTACTAAAACAAAAGAGTAAATGAAGAAAAATGTCAAGTTTTTATATAAAATTATATTAATAAATAAAAGGTGAATCAAATTTTCTATGAGTTTGGTCTTTTGACATTGGAATTTTTTTTTCCCTTTTTTTGTACTACACATACGTAATGAAAACTTTATCATATAGAAAATGTTATTATATTTTCTTTCGTAAATTTTAATAAGAACTGCTCTTAAAAATATAAACTTGTTCGATCAAAACATGAAAGGGACAAATGTTCAGCTTGTACTGGAAAATAAAGAAAGATTTGATTAATAAATCCGAAAGTGTGACTTTGCAGAAAAGGATCAGAAAATATATTATTTTTTTAAGAATTCGCACTTAAACTGTCTGATGTGTTGCTACTTATATGTCATGTTTTAATATTGTACATGTCGTAACGTACGTATATTTATACATGATAATGAATGTGTGTATTATAATATTTCATACTGTGTTACTGTGTTAATATCTTCCTATTATGACAAATGCACGAAAGAATGAATAAATATTCTGGAATAATATTCTTACGTTCTTCAATTTAAACCTTCCCAAATTCTCGTGGGACTTATTCTTAATCCAGATTGCCGCGTAGAATCATATATAATATAATAACTATATATATATTATTATAATATTATATAGTATATATATATATATATATAATATAATATATAAATATATATATAGTTATAGTAGATAGTATAGTATATATGTAGTAGTATATATATATTATATATAATATATATATATATATAATATATATATATATATATTTATATATATATAATAATATATATAGGCCCTTTATAAACAGGGATAATAAAAAATTAGAATTCGGAATTATTGGTAAGCGCCATCCGAGATTATTTTCATTTGAGGGATTTTTTTTTACGAATTTTCTCAATTTCCATTAAATAAAAAAGATATGTAAAAGTTTAATTTAAGCACGGTATGTCTATATGTTATATTTCATTATTACATATACAATTTAATAGTATAGCGACAGCGCGGAGTAGTTTTTACAGATCGGCACCCCGAGCTCGCCGCATATGTGGAACGCGAGCGCGTTCAGCGAGCGGTCTGCCATGCATACTCGCGCAGCTGCCGTGCATTTACGTCTATGGTATTGGTTTTAGTTTTTATTTAAACTAAGTAAATATTCTAATTGGAAAAAATAGGATTACCTAGACAAGATAAATAAATTTTTGATTACTGATCGAAGAAAAAATCTTAGTTGTAAGACATAATAAAAAGAAACAAAATCGAGTTTATGAAACCACAAATTTGATTTAAAAAATATATAAAATCTCTTTATTTCTGATTTTTCTCCTTGGATCATAAAATGTATTTCTTAGTTTTACCACTTTTACAAAGATATAAAAATTTATTGCTCCCAGTTTAATAAA
>JABUQX010104391.1:0-10000 GCA_015478945.1 Trachelipus rathkii | reverse complement strand
AAATATATACAGTATATATATTTAAATATAAATTTCTACAAGCCTTCTAAAATAAACTTTAAGCTTTCAAGTGTTTCAATAGAGACTAAAATTCAGCAAAAAATGTTAAGCAAACTTGGATGAATTTCTCGCCTTGAATTCCTTTTGTAAATTTAGGGGCCGCAGCTGAAATTCTTCTTGACTAATATTTGTAATTTTGCATAAATAGAAAGAAATTTGTGAACCTTTGTTTGGGTACATTTCTTTTACAATTTATTTCGGAGACTGTGAGACGGAAAGTAGAACTTATTTTCTTTACAAAATTGCATATCTCTCTCTCTCCTCCTCTCTCCCCCCTCCTCTTTTCCTCTCTTCCTCTCTTCTCTATCTCTCTCTCGTCTCTCTCTCTCTCTCTTATATATATGATATATATATTATATATATATATATATATATATAATAATATATATATATATAGTATAATATATATATTATTAATATATATAATATATATAGTAATTTTATATATATATAGTATATATATATATATATATATATATATATTATATATATATATTATTATATATATATATTATATATATCTATTATGGATTAAAGATGTCGCTGGGTACATATTTATAATAACGAGGGCTGTCGTTGAAGAAATAATGAAGAATCAAATAGATATGCAAAGTTATAAGTTAAGTAAAAATTATTACATTTATAAGCTATTTAAATAAAAGCTCATGAATGTATTTAAATAGCTTATAAAATATAATATATTTTTTATTAATTTATAACTTATAGCATCTATTTGATTAGCTTCATTATTTCTTAACAAGGCCTCCTACTTAATATATATAAATATTATATAGTATATATATATATATATATATATATATGAGTATAATATATAGTAAATAAATAATATATATAGTATTATATATATTATAATATATATATATATATATTATATATTAACATAATATATATATATATATAAATATATAATATATATATATATATATATATATATATATATATATATTATATATAATTATATATATATATATTATTATATAATATATACATATATAATATATATACTTATTAATTATATAACTAATAAATTATTAAGAACATAATATATAATAATATTAAGAAAAAAAAAATAAGAAAAAAATATTTTTATTAAAATTAATTAAAATATAAAATTTAATAAAATATATATATATAATAATATTATATATAATATATATATTTCTTTATACTCCCTTCACATACCCACAGATGGGGGTAGGGTGCTTAACATGCATTGATCCGAGGCATGCATAAGTATTACTAGCGTAAAGATAAGTGATAGTGCGTAGCCAACCCAACCTACCACTGTCCTTTAATTGCCTTCGGGGCACACGCAGAACATACGCCGTGGGCAATTCTTTCCCCTAAACAGGATTAGAAAAAATGTTTGTTTGTTTGTTTGTAATAGTGTTTTATGGTCTGCTTGAGATAACTGAGAACCTCCTCCAGTGTAAGAAGAATGTGGATATAAGCTCAAGAGGGGCGAGCCATTGAGCACTGGAGTTTCATATGATGTTCACTGAACCCATTATATAATATATATAGTATATATATAGATTATAGTATATTATTTATATATATATATATAGTAAGGTATAATTTATAATATATATATATATATATATAATATATATTATATTATAATATATTTATTATTATATTATTTATGTATTATAAGATTGATAATAACTCGATTACTAATGTTGAGTATATATATAATATATTAGTAAATAGTTAATATATATATATATTAGTATATATTATATATTGTATTATATTATGATATAAGATATATAGGTATAAAGAATATATATATAAATTGATTAAGTGTGTGTGGATGGAGAGATCGCGCGAGGATTGAAGGAAGGAAGGAGTGGGAGGCTATGAGGAGGAGCTAGTGAAGTATATAGAGAGAGAAGGAGAAGAGGAGAATGTGGAGGAGAAGGAGATAGTGAATATTAGATGGAGCGAGGAGAAGAGAGAGAGAGAGAATAACTATATAAAGAAAGCAGAAAAAATAATTAGGTCTTAATTTCCATTCTAGTTTCCGAAATTAAATTTAAAGCCCTGTTTGTGGGGAATCCCCAAATGTGGGTGAAAATATGCACATAACGTACGTTCAGCGTGTCATAAGGGGCGACTAAAGGGATATTAGGAACTGGGTTGGGTTTCCGTTACCACTTATTTATTCCCTAGGAAAGCTAATGCATGCCTCGGACCTTATTTATCGACGAAACTGTGTTAAACATCTGGGAACATGAAATAAAAGAGGAATGGATGACAAGACGAAGGGAGAGGGGATGGATGTATTTATTTAGAAAGGATAAATTTGATCTGCTTGCTGTGACTGTAACCAAGATGAAAGTAAATAGTGAGGACGAGTAGTATGATGTGAAATGTTTGTGTGCTGGAATGGAGAGGAGTGAAAGTGGGAGAGGAGTTTTGATTCTATTGGGTAACTTGTGTCACAGAGCTAAGCTGGATTTTGTTTACAAAATTAAGCATATTTAAATTTAAATATGGTTAGAGCGCCCGGTCACTGTTAACTCAGCGACGCGGAGTCCAGGTTCGAATCCCGCTGATGAAGAGTAAAATCTCCTTTGACTCATTCAGGTAAAATGGTTAAATTTAAACGTGAGAAGTTAAGGTATGTGTGGTTGCAGAATATGGTTCATCTGAGGTGGATGTGAAGGAGTGCAAAATTTTATGGAAAGATCTGAATGATGATTTGGACTGGTCTTAAGAATAATTGTGTTGGGCAACAGGAATGGGTGGATAGGTGATCGAAACCTCTTCTGATCACCTATCCACCCATTCCTGTCGAGAAAAAATAGGAAAAAGTGCCTTTGAGGTTGTGGGAGAAAATGAGAATGATAGGAAGGTGATTGATTTCTGTGAGGAGAGAGAAATGTGTCTAAGCAATATATTCTTCGAACATTAACCTATTCATAACTATAACAGAGTTGGTGTAGGCAGTAATGGTGTTGATGTGAAGAGTATGATTGATTTTATGTTGGTGAAAAAGGAGATGTTGAAGTATGTGATGGATGCTAAATCAGTGAGGGGGCTGGGGATGGGATTAGTGGGGGTATGGATGGAGGGGTAAGATAAAAAGGAGTAAGTGGGGAGAATTAGGAGTGAGAGGTTAAATGAACAAGGTTATAAAAAAAAATGTGAGAACATTTGCAAATAAGTCAGTAGAATGTGAACAAGATGAAACTGACAAAATGAAATAACTGATTTTTAGTAGTGCATGTGGAGTATGTGATTGTGTTAAAGTAAGAAGTAAGAATGTCAATAGTAAATGGTAGAATAATGAAGTGAAAATATCGGTCAAAAATAAAAAAGGTGATGGTTGAATGTACTAAAATCCAATGATGAGATTTCGATAGATGGGGATAAGGGAATATATGGGGAGGAAAAGGGGAAGGTTAAACGTGGATACTAAAGGGGAAAAAAGGAGGTAAATGAACAGTTTGGAAGGAGGATGAATGGGAACTTACAAGAATATAGGAAACGCTTCTGGAAGGAAGTACGAAAGGTTAAAGTGGATGGGAAGAGAGCGCGGAGGGAGCATTTCAAAAATCTGTATAATATTAACAGTGATGAAGAGGTGATAGTGAATGTGTATAAGTGTCTATTGGTGTAAGAAGAAGCAAATATTTTGGGGATAAGATAATTAGTAGGGAGGAGGTAATAGGTAGAGTGAGAAAGTTGAAGAAGGGTAAATCAGGAGAAATAGATGGAATTACTGGTGAAATGATCAAGAATGGAGGCGAGATGGTGATTGATTGGATATGGAAGTTGTGTAACAAAGCGTTTGGGGAAGGTGTAGTTCCGAATAACAACAGGAGAGAAGTAATAATTCCTTTATATACGGGTAAGGGTGATAAGGTAAACTGCATAAGCTACAGGAGAATTAGTTTATTGAGTATTGTTTGTATGTTACATGCTGGTATCTTGATTGAAAGAGTGTGTCGAGTTACTGAAGGATTAATTGTTGAGGAACAAAGTACATTTAAAAGTTTTGGAGTATATATATATATATATATATATATATATATATAATTTTTATTTAAAATATTATTAATATATATATATGATATATATTATATATATATATATTATATAGTAATATATATATATATTAGTATATAATTATATAATAAATTGATTATTCAGACATTTATTCAGACAACCTGAGGGCTGTGACCGATTGCAAGCTTTGAGTTTGCTGCGATAATCGAACCTGACCCCAGCAGATAAATCGCTGTTTGCGTTGACCATACGCATCGATGATCTAAAATAGAACACGACAATACTTCCTATGGTGAATATATAAGCGCCACAAAATAGGACATGGCCACGTCTCTTCCCGCTCACACTCGGGCAAAGGGCAAACTGGTACCTGCACTGGTGAAAAATACTTAGTAACGTGGATTCATATTTTAATTGATAAAGTAAACTGTACTGCTTGCAGTATTGATAGGTATTGATAAAAATACCCTTTTCACCTTGTGCAGTACCCTGCTTGGCCCTATGCTCGAGTGTGAGCGGGAAGAGCGTGGCATGTAATATCTTGGGGGGTGATTATTCAACCATTAGAAAGTATGTCGTTTCTTTAGCTCCATCGTGGCTTAGGGTCAAAACACATACGTGTTTTATCTGCTAGGTGTTAAAGAAGGTTCGGAGTTCCCAGCATGGTGAAATGCTTAAAAGGGGTATTTTTATTAATACCTATCAATACTGCGAGCAGTGCAGTTTACTTTATTAATAAAATATGAACACCCGGGTACTAAGTATTTTTCACCTTGGTCATACCTGTTTGGCCCTGTTCCGAGTGTTAGCGGGAAGCGCGCGGCATGTCTAATCGTTGGTGGGTGATATATTCACCATAGGAAGTATTGTCGTGTTCTCCTTCTAGCTCATCGTGGCGTAGTGGTCAAACACATACGCGTTCATCTGCTAGGGTCCGGGTTCCATTCCCAGCAAGGTGAAATGCTTAAAAGGGGTATTTTTATCAATACCTATCAATACTGCGAGAAGTGCAGTTTACTTTATCAATAAAATATGAATCCCCGGGTACTAAGTATTTTTCACCTTGTGCAGTACCCTGTTTGGCCCTGTGCCCGAGTGTGAGCGGGAAGAGCGCGGCATTTAATATCTTGGTGGGTGATATATTCACCATAAGAAGTATTGTCGTGTTCTCCTTTTAGCTCATCGTGGCGTAGTGGTCCAAACACATACGCGTTCTATCCTGCTAGGTCTCAGGTTCTGATTCCCTAGCAGGTGGAAATGCTTAAAGGGGTATTTTTATCATACATATCATATCGCGAGGCGGTGCAATTTACTTTACCAATAAAATATGAACCCCCGGTACTAAGTATTTTCACCTTGCGTAATTGTTTAGCCCTATGCCCGAAGTGTGACGGGAAGAGCGCTGCTGTCCATCTTGGTGGGAGTGATTATTAACAATCCAGGAAGTGATTGTCGTGTTCTTCTTTAGCTCATCGTGGCGTGTCGTCAAACACATACGCGTTTATCTGCTAGGTCCAATGTTCGATTCCCGCAGGGTCAATGCTTAAAAGCGGTAGATTTATGCAATACTATCAATAACTGCAGCGAGAGTGCAGTTTACTTTATCAATAAAAGACCCGGTACTAAGTAATTTTTCACCTGTGCGGTACCGGGCCTGTTTGGCTATGACGCGAGTGTGAAGGGAAGAGCGAGGCAATGTCCGTCGTTGGTGGGTGATATATACTTTCACCAGTGAATATTTGTCGTGTTTTTCTTTAGCTCATCGTGGCGTAGTGGTCAAACATATACGCGTTTCTGCTAGGGTCCAGATTCGATTCCCAGTAAGGTAAATGCTATATATATGTATATATATTATTTATATATATATATATATATTACTATATATATAATATATTATATATATATATATATATATATATAATAATATATATTATATATAATATATATATAATAATATATATATATATATTATTATATATATATATTATATATATATCAAATTTTTGCATAGAGGGAAATGAGTGAGGAAAGGAGAGAGAAGAAGAATAAATTGTATTTAAGTTTTATGGATTTGCAACAGGCGTATAAAATTAATAAGAAAGCTCTGTGGCAGGAGTTAATGATATATGGTGCTGGTGACAGGTTTCTGAATGGGATTTAAAGTATGTATGTTTGCAGTGAAGCGTGTGTAAAAATAAATGGATTGGAGAGTGAATTGTTTTTAAAATTAATAGTTTAGTAAGGCAGCATGTGTTATGTTTCCATGACTATTTTATTTCATATATGAATGGAGTGATGAAATAAATTAAGGTAAGTGTGGCAGGGAAGGGTTTTAGGCTGATGAAGAATGGTAGAAGGTGGAGGGTATCTTGTTTATTGTGCGCGGATGATTTGGTTTTGTGTTGTGAATCTGAAGGAAGTTTGAGAAGATTGGTAAATGCGTTTGGTTGCGTATGAAAAAGGAAGGGATTGAAAGCAATGTGCAGACAAGAACAAGGTGATGATAGTGGGTGAGGAAAGTTCACCGTGTGAAATCATGTTATGCAACTGGTACAAATATCTGAAAAGGGAACGGATGATGCTGAGTGTAGCAGGGAAGTTGCGAGTAATAGTTAGGTGGCTGATGAAATCAAACCTTTGGTGAATGGGAAGAAGATTAAGTTTGAGTGCGCTGTTGTGGTTTTGCATGAGGGTTTCTGTTACCTGGTATTAATATATAGTAGTGAGCCAATGGTGTGGAATAAATAAGAGGTGCAGGTGCGGTCTCCTCAAATACGTAATCTTAGGGGCTTATTAGGTGTGGGAACAATTGATAAAATGAGGAGTGAATTGTTAGGGAGTTGTGTGGTGTGACAAAAGGAGTAAATAAGAGAATAAATGCTAGTGTATTAAGGTGATTGGTCATTTAGAAAGGATGGATTGGTTGATTGGTTAAGCTCTGCTTGTGTAGTGGTGATGGTAATTTATTAGAACGGCTGGGAGATGAAGAAAAAGTGGATTGAGGAAGTAAGAATGATTGAAGAAATGGAATTGAGTTGATTTCAAGCGAGATGAATGGGTGCATCAATTAATATAATTTATATATATAGTATAATATTATTATATATATATTATATATATAATATATATATATATATATATATATATTATTATATATAATTATATATATATTATAATATATAGTAAGCTATATATATATATATATTATATATATATATATATTATATATATATATATATATATATATTATATATATATATATATATATCTTATATATATATATATTAATATTATATAATATATTATATATATCAAGACATTTTTATGTTTATTATATATATATTTATGTTTATTTATATTTATATATATATATATTATATATATATATTATAAATTATATATATATATATATAAAAAAAAAATATATATATATATATATACTTTTATATATATAGTATTATATATATAAGTATATATATATATTATAATTATAAATATATATATATAATTATAATAATAATATAATATATATATATTTATATATATATATATTATATATAATTAATATATATATATATAACTATATATATATATATATAGTAATATATATATAAACATATATATAATATATATAATATATAATATCTTATATATATATATATATATATTAATATTTATATATATATAATAATATATATATATATATATAATATTATATGTATATATATATATATATATATATATATATACTTATATACTATATTATATATATATAATATATATATATATTATCATATATATATATATATTATATATATATATATAGGTAACATATCATTGTGTCTCACCCGTTAATCTCCAAAAATGATTTATGAATTTGTAAATTTAGCCAAAATTTTTAATTTTTTAATTATTTATTAAAAATATATTACAAAGATTGCAAAAAAAAATAAAATGTCAAAGCCTTGGCGGAGCAATGAAGCTTCGAAGTTCAAGTTTGGCATTTAGATTTCCCATTAACAGCCTATAAAAGAGTTACTTATAATTCTAAATGCTTTTAGAAATTTTGAAATTATTTTATGGCCTTGAAAATACTTTATATATATATATTATACTTAATATTATATATATATATATATTATAAAGCTCATTTTTCAAAAATAAAAATATTTCAAAATTTCTAAAAGCATTGTAGAATTAAAGTAATCGTATTTATGGTGTTTAATGGGAAAATACAAAATGCAAACTTGAAAATTGAAAGCGTTCATTGTCCGTCCAGGAGGTGTTGATTTTTTTTTTTTTTTGCAATCTTCTCATATATTTTATAAATAATAAAAATTAAAAATGTTTGCTAAATTCATACAAATCAATTAAATCATTTTCTTGGAGATAAGGTGAGCAATGAATAGGTTACTTATATATATAATATATAAATATACATATTAATATTAAGTATATATATATATATATATATATATATATATATATATATATATATATATATATATAATATATATACATATATATATTATATATATACTATATATATATATATATAATATATTATATATATATATATATATATAAATATATATATATATATATATATATATATATATATTATGTTTATATATATATATATATATATGTATAATATATATATCCTTAATATTATATATATATTATATATATATATATATATATAATAAGTATATATATATTATAATAGTATACTATAATATATAATATATATATATATAATAAATATATATATATTATTATATATATATATATAATATATAAAATATATATATATAATATATATATATATATATATATAATATATTATATATATATAATAATATATAATATATATTTATTATAATATATATAATAAACATAAAGTATATATATATATAATAAACATAAATATTATATAATATATATATAATATATATATATATATATATATAATATATAATATATTATTATATATTATATAGTATATATATATATATAATATATTATATATATTATTATATAAATATATATATATATATATACTTAATATATATATATATATAATATTATATAGATAATATAATAATATATATATATATATATATTATGATATTATAGTATTATATATAATATATATATATATAATATACATATAATATATATAATATATATATTGTGCACCATTCATCTCGCTTGAATCAAACTCATATTCCATTTCTTCAATCACTTTCTTACTTCCTCAATCCACTTTTTCTTCGATATCCCAGCCGGTCTCTTCCCGATACACTCACCACTACACAACCGCTTAACCAATCAACTGCAATCCATCCTTTCTAAATGACCAATCACCTTAATACACTAGCATCTTATTTCGTTATTTACTCCTTCCTCTCACACCACAACAAACTCCCTACAATTCACTCCTCATTTTATCAATTGTTCCCACAACCTGAATAAGCCCTAAGATTACGTATTTGAGGAGACCGCACCTGCACCTCTTATTTATTCCACACCATTGGCTCACTACTATATATTAATACCGGTAACAGAAAACCCTCATGCAAAACCATAGCGCACTCAAAACTTAATCTTCTTCCATTCACCAAAGGTTTGATTTCATCAGCCACCTAACTATTACTCGCAACTTCCCTGCTACACTCAGCATCATCCGTTCCCTTTTCAGATATTTGTACCAGTTGCATAACATGATTTCACACGGTGAACTTTCCTCACCCACTATCATCACCTTGTTCTTGTCTGCACATTGCTTTCAACCTTCCTTTTGTTCATACGCAACCAAACGCGAATTTACCATCTTCTCGACACTTCCTTCAGATCACCAACACAAAACCAAATCATTCCCGTACAATAAACAGGGCAT